>CAEFZX010016147.1:0-15012 GCA_903066825.1 Alfaro cultratus | reverse complement strand
ACCCTGTAAATTCTAGACACTAACAGGTGTTAGTGTGAATTGCACAAAAATGAATTGCACAAAAATCCATGAGGGACTGCGGAGTCCCTGCTCGAAATTCCGTGAAAGAGGAGTACGGAGCCTCATGCCGGAAGCCTGTTGAAAGGCTGTTTACATTGTTTTAAACTGTGTGATTGTGAGCGTGAGTGGGAATAAAAATAGCAATAGGTATTTTGTCCCATTTAACACAATAATAGTGTAATCGGTAAACCTTTTATAAATGCAAATTCAACAAAAAAAACAAACCTGTTTAGGATTTTATTTGAAACATTCTCAATTATAAATTTATTGATGGAACTTGACTAAATGTCATGTTTTTATTGTTTTTATTGTTTTTACTGTTGATTCTATGTTGCATTATGTTTCTGTTTTGATATGATGTAAAGCACTTTAAAATGCCCTGCTGCTGAAATGTGCTATACAAATAAAATTTGATTGATTGATTGATTGATTGATTGATTGATTGATTGATTGAAAAAAACATGAAAAAAAGTTGCAGGCACAATTCGGCAAGTGTTCAGTCAAAAGGACAGCTGAAAAACTTGTATCAGTAAAACAATACAGGCTCTCAACACCCTAAATTATAAATGAAGTCAAAACAATCTCACACCATTCCTTATATCAAATAATGTAAAGCTAAAAAATTAAACATTCATTCAGAGTTAAACGCAGGTTGTATTAATATATAAAAAGTTACTAAATCAAAACTCCTTAAGAGAATGGCTAGAGCTGATTGGTTCTTTCCGAGAGAAGTTATTCTGGATAATCCAAGGAGGAGCTTGATTTTTTTTTTTTTTTTCACAGATTATCTGTCTCCTGTTAGGACTTCGGGAAAATTTTAATACATACGTATTTTTTTAATTTCATGCTGCAGCTTTAAGGAGACGTTAGATATTAGAGTCAGTTGTCTGATGGGGAGCGGGTCTAAGAGCGAGAGCAGAACCCAGCGTTTTACACCGCTAGCCCGATTATTTTTCCGATTATTTGCTTAGTTTTCTGACCGTCATGCTAATCCGGGTGAGTGTTGGCAATTGTGCGCTGCTTTACCTGCTGTCTGGCTGCTCCAAATGTCTTTTTTTCTGCAGTGAGCCTCAATACCCTTACTCGTCAAGTGCTAGGTTTTTGGGGTTTTTTTGGTTTTGTTTTTTTTATGTCACCGACGTAAAGACTCAAACTTCCCTACGGAGACCTCCAGGGGACATGGGAATTTTTATTTATTTTTTAATTTTTTTGCGTTCCCTCGCACTACTTTTGCGTTCTCTGTTTTGCGTTCCCTCGCAAAAGGTTTTGCGTTCCCTCCCAATAATCTACTGATCAGTTATGCGACATAATTGAAAACTGTAAGCCTTTTTTTTACGGTGGCCGCCGTACTTTCTGCCTTAATACAAGGCAGAATACAAGGTTATGTGAGGTTTTTCCATGTATGTTAATATCTCCATGTGAAATATCTAACATTTATATCTTTTTCTTTAGGATAGAAAGGCAGCACAAACCTATGACATAAACAGAAGCTTTCCGTAAGTGGGAAAGGCATAAACATACATCCAAACAATTTGGACTATTTATGAGTTATTATCGTGGGTAGTAAGTCATCTGACTGTTTTAATTGTGTCTCTGTTGTGTTCGTGGTCTGAATGGTTTAAAAGGGCTTTCAGTGCCGATCCATCTCAGCCTTAACAGACATAAACATGCAGTAAAAAAAAAAAAAAAAATCGATTTTCAATCAGCGCTTTGCACCAAACAGTTAATAATAAACACGTTTTCACTGAGGCTCTGTAAGAGCCATATGAATGAAATAAGTAATTCTTGATATGACAGGAGCACGTGGCTTTGGTGATGGGTGTGTCGATGTGGGCGTGACGTCATTAAGTATGACAGGGAAGGTTTCTGGCCTGCTGGCTTTGTGTGAATGAGGAAGCGGTGAGCGGGCTGGTCAGTCCTTGCAAAGTTTGGAGCATGATAATCAAAATGGAATAAATCGATAATTGTGACAGAACAAAGAAATGGTTTGGAGTTGATTGATACACGGACAGATGAGATTCCCCGAGTTAACCCAGTGCAGCCCTCTACCACCGTCAGTTTGCTGTGTTTTATAATAATAAAACGTGTTTATTATTATTAAGTCTTTGGTGCAAAAAACTGATTGAAAGTCGAATTATTCACTGCATGTTTATGTCTATCAAGGTTGAGATGGAACTAAGCATGAAAACGGCCCTTTAAACCATTCAGACAATCAGCACAACAGAGACAAAATCAACACTGTCAGTTGACTTATTACCCCATGATAATAACTCATAAATAGTCCAAATTAGGATGTATTTTTATTTCTTTCCTACTTACAGAAAGTTTCTGTTTATGTCATAGGTTTTTGGTGCCTTTCTATACTAAAGAAAAATATATAAATGTTAGATATTTCACAAGGAGATATTAACATACATGGAAAAACCTCACATAGCCTTGTATTCTGCCTTGTATTAAGGCAGAAAGTACAACGGCCACCGTGAGAAGGGCTTACAGTATTCAATTATGTCGCATAACTGATCAGTAGATTATTGCGAGGGAACGCAAAACCTTTTGCGAGGTTATGCAAAAGAAAAAAAATTTCCCATGTTCCCTGGAGGGCTCCGTACTTCCCCAATTACTCTCAGAGCGTTAAAGTTACAAACAAACTTGCTAGGATTTGTGCTTGCGCAGTGTGAAGGAAAGGGGGGCCATATGCTGCCTCTGCAGGCTGAGAAGTATGACATACAGGTGATCGGTTTTTGTAATGTCCTGGGCCATCACCAATCATACATTACTAATATATAAAGTGCATATCACTTTTACTGTTGTGGTGTGCCACTAATATAGTGTGCCACAAATCTAAATTGAAGGTTCAAATAAGTAAGTACAAAAACAAAATTGATCTGGTATTTATCTAGTTGTTTAGTATAAACTCCTCATTGCCAGGGTGGAGGATGGTGGACGTGAAGTCATGTATAAGTTCCAAATCAAGTTTCCCAATCAGATTAACAGCATCAGATGGGCGTCAGCCACAGTCTCGTCTATCAAGTCTTGGTAAAGCTACCTTGATCTTCCCATAGGGATGCATGGATGACGCCTCCAGACAGCAGGCACTTTGTCGCCTGCATGCTGTCTCACTGAACTGAATAAGAAGATTCTAGGAATCCAATTACCAACTTGCTCTGTCTAAGCTGAGAATGACTTCAAGAGAGCACAGCAGCACCCAAAGAGAGGCTGCGTGCAAGTACTTCTCCTTATGACAAGAGCATACCAAGCATTCATTCAAACTGAAATTATTTAATGCTTTGCACATGTTAAAATAGAAATGATGTTGAAAAAAATATTCCTGTTAATGTCACAGGCCTCAATATGCATATCTGTTGCCTCAAGTGAAGTGATTCACAGATCTGTGATCACAAGACAGTATTTCCACAAATACTGGCTGTGATCATGTGTCAACGTGGCATTAAAGAATGTCAGAAGAGCTGCCAACCAGTTCAGTGGGCTGCCATCCACTAAGGCCATCTGCCTCACCACACAGAAGAAAAAAATCCCTGCCAAGACAAACATGTTTCCAAACACATGCACCAACAGATTAAAACACGATTGCAAAAGTTTTGACATCAAAGCCGGTTATCACAAAGTGACAACATACTTCCAGTCCTCACACATCTCCCTCTACATCCCTTTCTGACAAACACACACCAGTGGACACACAAGCACACTGGTACCTTGAAAGCTAAAAGTAGCTATGGGTTACAAATCCTGTTATGTAACAAGAACTGTCCACAGGCTACACGTGTGCTTTTAATCCATGACAAAAGAAGAATTTGTGATGTATCCTGTCACTACCTGAACTCTGAGTCAATAGCTTTTCTCTGATGTAAACAGCTGGTTTTTGTTGTATACATAAAATCTATGCTAAGCCAACAAGGTCTGATGAATAGAGCTATGCTCCCTTTGTAACTGCTCCATTCATGAAATAAATATCTTGCCTTTCAAAGTATGCTTTATCCTCCAATGTTTTCACATGTCGCCATGTTACTGTCACAGACTTCAGTTTTTTAATTGAGAAAGACCAACATAAAGTTGTGAATAATTGTGAAGTGTAGAACAAAAATATACATAGATTGCAAGGTCTTTTATGAATAAAAATCTGAAAAGTGTAGCACAACACTACTCAGTTTTCTAATCTGATACCCCGACATCAATTCCGGTGCAATCGCCTTCCGGACAGTCAACCTGTGTGAAAATGTATGTCTGTGTAGATCAGTGGTTGTGCTAGACTCTTTTGTGGTCCATCATTTAGTCAGACTCTGTCAAAGAGAATCCTGTCATAATCTATTTTTACCCATTTAACTGCATTTATCTTTTGTTCAGTTAAATTAATATTCAACAAAAATGCGCATTGTGCCACCACAACACATTAATACAATACATAACATTTTTCTCTACAGTGACAAAACAAATTGACTCTAGTCCCAGTAACCATATACTGTATAAGCAATCAAATGAAACAATCACACTTAAATTATGAACGTGGACATGAGCTATGCATCGACTTGTCCATATAATCAAATATCTTGGGATTTTGATATTAATCTGAATGATAAATCAGTGCTCTGCAACCATAATGGAGACTGGAATTGCAAGCAAATCTCCAGCCAAAATTTTGAAATCAGGGAACATTTCTCCAGTTGAAGTGGTCAGAAGTCAGCAAAAATTCCCATAGCTTGTGCTTCGTCTTCACTCGACGCACTTCTAGTGAAGACGCTCTCCTATCTAGGATAGTGAGATGCATTCAGTTCAGTGTCCAGGTCAGATCTGATACTCAGATGGGAATATTCTTTCTTTACTGACTGACCTCTGTAATGTACTCTGTGCATAAAGTTGGATATGGCTGCGTGTGTGCACCAAGTAATCAGGTGAATGAATTGTAATATTTCAAAATAAAATGCTTTTCTGGTGAAAAGCATTTTCACCAGAAAATGGTGAAAAGGCCCCTCTGGGTCTCCTCCCACCAAGAGGAGACCCAGAGGAAGACCCAGGACATGCTGGAGGGACTATGTTTCTCAGATGGCCTGGGAATACACTGGGATTCTATCTGGTCTGGATGGATGGACAGACGAAGCTGCACACATGGCCGTCCACCTAAACTGACAGAACTGCAAAAGAGAGCTGAAATTCTTATACTGAAACATGGCATAGGCAGCATCTTGGAGTAGGAAAACTTTATTCAGCATGGACAGGGAAGGTTTTCAGAATTGAAAGATAGATGCTGCTAAATGTTAAGATCTTAGGTTGTTTTGCAGTTTGGTTTGATTGTTGTTTCTTTCTGTGTTAGTTTCTTATTTTGATTTGTTCAGTCTAATTCCTTTCACCACATGAAAATCAGACGTAGAGATCACAATTCATATTTTTTTCTAACTGGTTTACGTTTCATTTTTGATAGAAAATGCAATTTAACATGCTCTGCACTAGTTCTGGAGCATTCACATCTAAATACAAAAGCTAAAAAGTGTGTGACAGCTCCTAAAGGGATTGTTAGAAGAATAATAACAGAGAAAGGAAGAGCTAGAGGAAGGAATTAATCTAACTTTCTCCTCAGGGGTTTAAAAGTTCCTCTGCTGAGGAGGAAAAAGTTCAGGCTAGACTGTGACGGCACTTCGTTTTGGATAAATAGCCACTGTATCGTGTGGGCAGAAAAACCAATCAATGTTCTGATGCTATCTCCTAAAATGTTGACAGCGGCAATTTATGCACTTTAAGCCAGATCATCCTGCTCTGGAAGACGGAACAACCCTTTCATGATGAATAATGAGAAAGGATAAAGATTCTGCTGCAAAGTAGAAGGGGGTTAAAAAGCATTTAATCAAAAAGAAATCAGAGCTTTAGCACTTAACATTTAGTTAACTATAAAATCTTTGCAGGGAGCGATGCAGGACACATTCCTTGCCTTCTGCTTGTTGGTGTCTTTCCCAAACATGTCTCTGTGGTAATGGTGGAGATGATTTTACAAGGCTCCATCTAATTAGCTTGTTACAGAGAGACTAATCAGAGCCAAGGCAGATAATTAGAGCCTATCAGCTCTGGAATGATAATGAAGAATGTACACGGGTGTGTGCACGCTTGGGAGGTGCGGGACTTATGCCTGAATGGACCAGAGAGAGAGAACACATCTCGTGTTCAGAGGCTACAAACGTGAGCAATTTCTCTCTGATCTGTAGAGTTAAGCAGAGAGTTGGCTGTGAACGATGCCCCACAAGCCCCAAACCGACACGGGCTGCCTCACCTGACTGGGACAAAAAAGATGTGATGAAATAACAGGCAGAGCCTTGCAGACTCCAGTGGATTTTTCAAAGTCAAATATGCCTTGTGCACTCTGTGTGATGAAAAGCTAGCCTGTGCTGTATACTACAATCCCATAAGGATGAGAGCATCAGCTGGCTGGCTAGCATAATGTATCATGAAAAGTCGTAAGCTAGAGGTCCATAGTGTGGTTGGCTCTAATACAATGACTGTAGTGTGTTAGCATGAGTGTGAATTGTTGCAGGAGTGTATGTGAATTTGCTCTCGGTGCATGCCCAGTCTGTTGATGTTTCCTGCTGTTAATCCTCTTCTTGGGTACGTGCTATATAAAGCTGCTAAGTGGCTTGCCAGTTAGGGAAAAAAAGTTGTCTCAAGTGCTTCTATGCACACATGCACTACCCACAGTGCAAGGACAGGGAGTGTGTGTGGGAAGGGGATGAGAGGAAACAGAGTAAAGGAGAGAGGCACAGATACAGGAACACAAATATCTACAGAGTGAGCGAGAAGGAGGCTGAGAGGCAGAAAGAGGCAGGCAGTATGGTGGAAGGAGTATTCTCTGATACTTAACAGAGAGCGTAAAATACCAAATCAAAGACAAGAGCATACACAAGGGATGTACAACAAACAGCAGAACAGAGCAAGAGGTAGCAGGAACAACACTGACTGGTAGGAAAACATGAGGTAGCAGACCATGAGAGCAAAAAATTAAGACAGAACACAGAGTGTAATTAATAACACAAGGTTTTTCCACATGCATCCCTTGTTCCCTCTTCTTCCATTCAGGGAGAGAATTAGGATACAAATACGTCTATGTGGAATTAAACAATTTGCGTCTGCAAGCATAAACATCAATGGCCCGTGTGAGACGTGGAATTTCAGAGGGTGCATTTTTAGCAGCAAGTGAATGGAAAGGGAAAATCAGCTCAAAGGGGGAGTAATGAGGTACATTAACCAAATGCTCGCAGTGTTAAGAAGGCTCTACTCCAACCTATGTGCTTAAAGCGAAGTGTGAAGCTGTCAGCAGGAGATCAACGTGCTGGAAAGCGCAAGGGACGGAAATCTATTAACACCGCAGCAACTGACACACTTACCACGTAAACACACAGATTCAGCTACTTTCATCCCAGAACAATTACCAACGGTAGACATCCTTGACTTTTGGTCGTTCTTTTAATTTAAAATAAAAATGCCTAAAGTTTATCTGAAGAACACGTGTGCGTGCTTTAGTAGCTATTTAAAGGCTTTACTTTGTAACTGTATAAACAACAAGTAGCCCCAGATTATAGCTGTAGATATGAAAAAGTGAAAGTCATGCAGCTCAGTGAATAAAATATATTCTGTAGAAACTACAAAAAGGAAAGTGACAAACTTTATTTATTTCTTTTTGTCAGTTTCAGTATAAAGAATAAGGTTTCATTATGATAAAATGAAAGTACATTGTACTTCTTTTCTTATTTTTTTATTCATATATAGGGGATTAATAAGGTATATCTATTTTTGCCAGGTTGTAAAGGTCCTAAATCAAACCTAAAGTGTTCCACCATGAGGTTACAGATTAAACAAAATTACATAAAATGGAAAAGCCTTCTGTGAAAACTTAAGAACAACCTGTGGTTTATTGAGAAAAGAAATCAGCATTGACCTTAGCGAATAAATTTTTGCTTCCTGTGGATATCATACCAAATTCACTAAGATTTCTGATGCTCAGAGAAATTTAAGAGCAACCAAGCACTATCTCAGGCTCTATAGCTATTTAGCTATCATGTTATAGTTCAAAATACATCCAACATCTTATGATGAGCGTTGGCTCCTATCCAAAAAGGACATGGTGGCATGACTTAGGTATATGAAGCTGTCTATGAATAAACAACTTTGACACAATATCCTTAGAACAGAAGAAAAGAAGAAGATTTGTTTGGCCAGAGGAACAGCACCAAGTTCATGGCATTTCACTACCGTCACCACATTTTAATTATTAGCCTGATGGTCAAATTGTGGTAATTTGGTCTCGTTTGTTAGCCACAAAACCTGAATAGCTTTTACTTTCTCAGGAACATTTAGTTCCTCAAACAGTATATAAAGGCAACTCCCAGTTGTTGGATGAATCAGCTAAATGTTGGTACAAACTGGGTTAAATCTATGACAATATTCCAAAAATTAAATTGTGGAAATGGCACAGTCAAAATCCTGACCATAACAGGTAGAAATTCATAAAAACTACATACAGCAAAAAGATTACTTCAAATTATTGCTATTAAATACTTCATCTTTGTTTCATAAATGATGTATGAGTACAAACTGTTCTGTTTTCAATCTGGTATTAAAGTTAAACAATTTTAGTACCGGTGACAGAAAAATGTAATTGTGTCCTGATATAATAAAACCCTTGAAACAAAAAGGGGTGTGTATATTTTTTCACAAAAAATCTTTACATTTGTACCTTAAATTCTGTTAAAAGAAAATTATTTCTGTCACAGAACACCTTTTAGGCTAATAGTTTTGTTTCATACATTTTCCAAATAAAAACACAACAGGGATTGAACTAAGAAGCCATTTTCATCTAATAGAATGCATTTAATCTTACATTAGTGTATTGTATTATGTATACTAGTAACTGTAATTGGTAAATTTTAATTATTGACAGATCAGTCATTTGATGTAAATTAGACTTCTGGCTGAATTTGGACGAGTCAGTATCAGATATTACTGTCACCCTGATTTAAAATATTGAATATTAAGCCCTGCCAGGGCCAGAATCTCTGAACTGAACTCGCATTTTCTCCCAAATTGTTTGGAATAAAGCTAAAATGTGAGTGCAGTGGTGGTGGGGTGTAGGTGGAGGCTTCGTCTATGATTCAGTGGCTACATTTCCCATGTCGCATTCTCACTTTGCCCATTTTCTGTGTTGTACTTAATGAAGCTAGAGGGTGCCAGCACAGCTCACTACCATTTTTTCTTTTTACCTGTAGCAGCTTTTCCTCTGTGCTTTTAAGAAAATTGACATGCAAACAAAGTCAAGTAATCTAAGAAAACATCTCTGCCAGTCTGAATATAGAAACAAAATCCCTTTAACATGAGAAGCACAACAAGGAATAGTAAAACAAGCTACAAAAAGACTGAAACATTTTCTGGCCAAATGAGAGCACATTCAAAAAGTTTTCAAATATAACATTGGTTTTAGAAAGTCTGTTATGATGTACATTTCTCTATGATTTATCAGAACTATTTAATGGTTTCTTGCTCTCATGCACCTTTATTAATTTTCTGTTTCCCCCCCACCCCCTATTTTTATTTCTATTTAATGTTTTTGTTTGTATGTGAAAATACTAAGATTAATTTTCAAGGATAGTTAAAAAAAAATCTCCTGCCCAGTAATTGGAAACATGGATGGATGGATGGATGGATGGATGGATGGATGGATGGATGGATGGATGGATGGATGGATGGATGGATGGATGGAAATAACCTCGTATAGCTGGGCCATTTTGTTGGCGCCCATGGGAAAATTTTTTCTTTAAGTTCGGCCAAAAGAATTAGAAAGCATATTCAGTCCTCTGTTTTGTTTTTTTTTTTGCTTTGAGGCAAACTTAAATGTACCCTATTCGCCAACATAAAAGGCAAGGATTTAGAGAGAGCAAGTGTTGCATGGAGATATTCTGGTAGGGTATATAGCCTTTAGACAAAGGAAATGTAAAATTGCTGAAATATTTTAAAGCCTCTTTCACATCAAAATGCTGCAAAAGGTTTGTACTTGGAAAGCTACGGTAAATTGCATGTCAGTTCTATGATTCTAAATTATCTGGTAACTGAAGTCTTTTTTGTTCTAGTGGCCTTTATTAATAATAGTGGTCTAACAGGAAAGTGTGTTGTGAGAGAGAAGTAGACATGCAGCAAAGGAGTCAGGACTCAAACAGCATCAAGGACTGAGGCCTCTGCACTTGGATTGTTCGCTTTAACCATTCGCCATCGCCTTACCCATAATGGGTTTTAATATTATTTAAATTTGGGCAATGATTCTATTGTCTCAATATTTGGTAAAAAAAAAAAAAAAAACTGAAGGTTTTTTAAAAATGAAGAAATGCACCTAAAAAAAATAAAACATACCTGAAAAAAAGTAGAAGCTCACTCTTATAAGAGAAAAATACAAAAATTGACTAAATTGGAAAAGTTACCTAGAATATGCAATACTGTACATTTAACTGTTGAAGCACTATTAAGTCTCTTAAGTCGTTTAGTACCTGCTATTTGCCAAGATATTCTCAAAAATAATTCCACAGAAAGTTTGGACTTTCTATTTTCAAGTTGCATTAGAAAACTGTTAATCTGTTGAATTAGCTGAATTATACAGCTTGCCTGTTCATCCTGTTAATATGTGGGTTCACATAGTGCCTATAAAAAGAAAATTGCTTTTACAGATCAATTATGATGAACATTATTTGGAGTCTTTGACAACAAAAAATACATCAAAGTGAGAACTGGTTTTCACAGAATAAGGAGAATTAAATAAAAGCATGTAGCATTAATGAAGCGATTGCATAAACATTCGCCCCCTTCAAGTCAGTATTCAGTCAATGCACCTTTGGCTACAATTGCAGCAGACCCAGGCAACAGTTGTTGTAAGCAAAATTTCTCCCATCTCAGCTGCTGAAGATTGTAACTCCTTCAGCGTAGTCATGGGTGTCCTGGAGCCTCGTGTGTAAAAGAGTGTGCAGCTGTCACACTAAAAATTGGCATAGGGAAAACTTTTGAAAGGTGCAGCGTTCAAAAAATTCACATGTACAAAATCGTTCACACACATGTGGCTGGATACCTTTCCATCATGCATCCTAATTTGCATGAAATAGAGTGCAGCTGCTGCGTGGACTGCCCTTTCCCTGCTAAGAAGTACATATACAGAGTAGTTTAAATACCCAGAAGGCTCCCACTACATATCCAGATTAGTGGGATCTGGATATGTAGTGGGAGCTGTTGGAAAGCTGGCCTGCTTTCCAACAGGTCAGCTCATAAAGAATATAAGCAAAACAATTTAAAAGCTAAATATTTAAAATATAAAACTTAAAATAATTAAGTTCAAAAGAATTTCCATTTTAAAAAGGAGAAGGATTGATGTACGCACTTCACAACCATTTTGCTTCATATACAATTTGCCGCACAATTTTGTTTAAGTTGTAATATGCTTACTTGATATAATTTAAACATGAAGCGACAGCAGAGAGGCAAAGCAAAACCCAAAAATAATAAAAAAAACAAACAACCATGACGGGTATGTTAGTCACTTTCAAAATGACTCATCAAATGTCTTCTAGCCATGAGGAATGGGGGATACAAATTAGCCCAAGTGAGGTTATCAGAATGTAATGTGAGCACTGAAAGGTAGGCCTCCTTCCTTCCCTTAAATGGAATTTTTTTTGTCAGCCTCTAGCTTAGTAATCTCAGAGAAATTAGCATACTGTGCAAAAAGGGATTTGTGCTAACAAAGATATGCTATGACATCTTAAAAGAGAACTGTGTCCAAATATTTTGCTGCTATAAACAAATTATTGTAAATAGAATTAATAGAGCAAAATGAGATCAAATTTGTGGTCTGACTATCTCACAGAAAGAAACATTTAAGATGTTTCTTTTCATGTGAACTCTGTACTGGTAACATTGTACTAAACCTCTATTCATCATTAAAATTCTTCAGATCCAGGCCAAACATTTCCTGATATGTGTTTTCCATAATTAATGGAACAATTAGTAAGACTTCTGTTCTGTTTGGGAGAGAAAAAAAATTACTTTTATTTTTTTACGCTGCTGGATAATTTACAAAATAGTTTCCAGTAGGACAGTCTTCTTGCATAGAATAATGGAGATCAGGATGTGGAGGCAGAGATGGTGCTGCTAATTATGTTCAGGTTAAGACTCAAAGGTACAACTACATCATAGAAATGTATCTAGAATCCCTGCTAGATAATGGAACTGCATTTAGCTTATTGATACATGAGAAATGTTTGCTAAATTTTGCATCTTTTCAAATGATAATTTGCCAGCAACTCCTTAATGTGTCTGAAAATTAATTTAGACATATAGTCACTAAATGATATGTTTAAATATATGCCACATAGAGCTTTGTTTAAAATAGTGGCACTGTGTTCACTGTCCTCTCATGTATTTTCTACTGGATATTAAGTTCTGATGGTTAAGCTAATCACTCCATAATATTAACCTTGTTGGTTAATATTACCAAGATAGTTCACAAGTGTGGTTTTGGGGTTCTTGTTTTATCTAAACATGTTTCAAAGGAATTTGATCTTCAACGTAAGATAACATAACCTCTTAAAGTAGTTTGATGGATGCGAATTGATCAAGTCTGATACCAGAGAGTGATAAAGACCTTAGTTCCATAATATTCAAGCCACTGTGCTTCATGAAGAAATATATGGTGTCAACAAGCTGTCTGCAATCCCTAGACTACTAAAGAATATTTTTTGTTCATATTTCAAGGAAATGTTGTGTAATTTCACTATAGATGAGTCAGCGTGTTCTTGTGTGTTCTGCTGGTATTTTACTGGAAATTAGAGGTGTCTTTTTTTCTTTTTTTTTTTACAGTGCACCATGTAGATTTTTCAATATCTTTTTCAGGAGCTACTTGGTGATAACTAGATTCACAAAAACATTGCCTTGGCATTTTTGACCATTGGTAAGCCAATCTGTCATTTTAATCTTCTTTTTATTGCATTGCAAGGCCTAATATAAAGGCAGCATTGTGTCATAAAAACATCCACAGTTGTTTTTGCAGAATCCAAATGGAGTTCTTGTCCATTTGCAGACAAAATGTTGGGATACTTCTGAAATAAGTTATTTCCAGGAGAAGACAAATTCTGTGCTTGTTCTCATGGATCAATTTGCTCTTATTCTCGTTACACATGTTCCACCTAAGGGTCTCATCTATTTGCTTGTGGACAATCAATATTATCTTTATTTTTAAAAAAGTGCTGATTGTTTCTAAAAACTTCTGAACTAGAATTAAATTTTTCTGTTCTTCATGAAAATAAATACTTTGCCATTTCCTCAGTGAAAGTTCTTTATGCTTTGAAATTACACAGAATATTACTTTATCAGATATACATTCTGAGCTTTGGTTATGTTTGGTACTTAAACTGTCAATTAGTTTATTGTTTTCGCCCCACTTCACCTTGACTGCAGCCCACTGCAATAAAGAGGAATGACTTTGGTTTTGGTCTCTTCCACATCACTGGCTTCATTTTACTTAATAACACACTAAGGTCACCATCTACAGAATGGATGAAAAACAAATTCTTCTAGTTCACAGTTGCTTTTGAACATCATAAATACATTCTTGACACAAGTAAGAAATAAATGCTTTATTCTACACTGTGATTTGCTGCAGCAGTTATTTTTATTTAAATTAGTTAAAAGAGATCTGTTGCTTTCTCCAGCAGAAAGTGTTAATGGCTGCATACTTAAGGGCAAATATTTAATCTACACAAAGGTCAGTAAACATTTTTTTATCAAAACTGGAAAAAAGAAGTTAAAAGTGTTTAATTAGATTGGAGAACTTGTTTCCTAACTTGAAAAAAATGCCCCGCACAGGACAAGATCAAATATGATTCAAAGTTAATTGAGGAGAACAAGAACAAACACAGGTTTCATCTTTGTTGTGTGCTCATATTCAGAGATGTGTTGAAATCATGCAACACATTCCTTGCATGATTTCATGGACTGAAAGAGCATTTCTTAAGTGAAAACATTCAACCTTTTCATTTCACATCTGATAGCTTGCCGGGCACCATTACTACAGCAGACTGCAATCAAATGCTGTTTAGGATAACCTCTCTCTCTCTATCCTAGGTTTTATTTTCTCAAATTATATATCCATGTCCAATTTTCCATTTATCTCTTAAAATCCTTGCAAAACCTGAGCTAATTTGCCATCTGCAGAAAAACAGTATTTACAACAGTTAGAGCACCTCTTGCCATTTGATCACCGGAGAGCTCTGAAGATAAGTGGGTATAGACTATGGATTCATAGCCCATAACAGTTTGTCTTGCGATCTGAAAATTGTGGGTTCTCTTTCGACTTTCTCGTGCCACATGTCAACATGTCCCCACACACAAGATACAAAAAGTGCTACATAAATTCAGTCTATTTATTTTACAGTGGTTTCAATCTGACACACCTGTTTATTTACCGTCATGGTGTTCAACAAAGTCATATTCTAGGTCCAAATTTATTAGAATTTTACATAATCCATTAGTGATATTATCAGTATCTATGGCTCTGGAAAAGATTAAGAGACCACTTAAAATCAGTTTCTCTAATTGTATTTTTTATTGGTATATTTTTGAGTAAAATTAACATTTGCTTGTTTTTTTTTAATTATTCTATGAACTACTGACAACATGTCTCCAAAATTTCAAGAACAAATTTTGTATTTATTTGCAGAAAATTGGAAATGGTCAAAATAACAAAAAAGATGCAGTGCTTTCAGACCTCAAATAACACATAGAAAACAAGTTTATATTCATTTAGAAACAACAATACAAATGTTCTAACTCAGGAAGAGTTCAGAAATCAATATTTGATGAAATAACCATAAAGTTTTCAATGGGATTCAGTGGAGTGGTTTCTTAATTAAATTCTTCCAGATATATATA
>CAEFZX010016145.1:0-110573 GCA_903066825.1 Alfaro cultratus | reverse complement strand
GGGAGAACATGCAAACTCCGTGCAGAAAGACCCCGGGCCGGGAATCGAACCCAGAACCTTCTTGCTGCAAGGCAACAGTGCTACCAACTGCACCACTGTGCATCCCACTTTGAAATATCATACACATAATTCTTCTATTGACTGATTTTTCTCGTTTATCATTTGAATAAAACTTTTATATATATTTAACATGAGAAAAAGTAAAAAGTATTAATATGCATGTAAGAGGATAAAAACACTTTGCAATCTTCTGATAAGAATAGAATTCATTACCTAAAACGTAAGGCTAAAAGAAATCTACACAGTGAGAGAAAGAGTATTCAGTTTTTTTGCATAAATCTGAACATTTTTAAAGTGTTAGGTTAAAGCCCAATGGAGCAATCATGAGATGAAACATTCACCTGTAGGTTAAAACAGATATAATTTATTACAATGAGAGAGTATGTGTTCCTGATGTCATACTATTTTCCTTACTTACAATAGCAGAGAACTATGCAAATTTTGCTTAAATTTGGATATCGATATAATTTTTATTCCAGAATGAAGTCAGATTTTCCTTTCTTAGGATTCTCACTGATGAATCTTCAATCTAAGTGAGACACAGCAGATATCACACATCCTTTTCCTGAAGCCAGCTTTGGCTTCCACGACTTCTGAGATGCTTTAGAGACTATTATGGTTTCAATTTCAGAGTTGCTGGGAAAAATGATGAATGCATGAGCTTTGCAGAAGCTCAGGGGACAAGACGCACATCAGCAGGAGGATGTCTGTTAGAATTTGATCTAAACTCCTGCAGAAAGTTAACATTGTAACCTGAAATCAAAGGTTAAACAATCCGTCTGTGCAGAACTTTGTGTTAATGTTACAGGCGTTTCCAGAATTTGAATCTACCCATTGGGAGGGGTGTAGTTCTCCATGCATTAAAGTATACTGAAAGTTAAACTGTGTTTATTTAGAAAGCTAGAGCACTTTTTATTTCAAGATTATGAGCATGTAGAGAAGTTTATGATAACAACAAAATGTGTATTTTCAACATCTGTGCATGTTTGTGTGATAACATGTGTATGTGTAAGATAGGAGCATGTGGTACTTAAACTTGACTGACTGACCTATGATCCAGGGTCAACATTAACTGCAACCCCACATAATGATAACTCACAAGTACTTAAACATATCAATGCCTGACTTTCTATTTCCCTATAGAAAGTCAGGCCTTTCTATTGACCTGACTTAGAAATGCCTAAGTCAGGCCCATAGTCAGGCCTAACAAAAAATGATTAATTTTTTCACATTTTTAAATTTGGAGTATTATACTGAAGTTTTATGAGTCTCAATAGAAAAGTGTGCAAAGGTTAAGTGGAAGGAAAATTATTATAGTTTTAGACACTTTTTTTTCAAATAAAAATATATAAACCATAGCATGCAAATGTATTCAGCCCTCTTCACTCAAATGCAATTAAAACAAATTCAACTCCTGTGTTGAATTTTTTATATCTGTATATATGCTGCTGCTGCTGCATAGCAGCCTTAGAGGTCCAATATCACAAGCTAAATATTGGCTAGTGCTTGAAGAAAACGTGCTAGAAATTTAAAAATACAAACACCCTCCACAAAGAGTGACAGATGTTATAAAATGGTTTGGATTGACCATACTGATGGGTTAAAATGGTCCAGTCAAAGTCCAGATCTAAACACAACCGAGAATCTGAGAATAATTATATATTGATGTTCACAAACCTCCTACATTCAGTCTGAGACTGAGCTACTTTGTGGAAAACCCACAGGCAAAAAATTCAGTATTTAGATTCTTGATCTAAGTCATGTATTTTGTCTTGGTGTTGCACATAAAATCTCACCAAAATACATTAAAGTTTGAAATTATGAGTGGTGTGCTCTGTGATGGACTGGAGACCTGTCCAGGGTGCTGAAGATAGGCACCAGAACCCCTGACGACCCCACTGAGGAGAAGCGCGTATGACAATGGATGGATGGATTATGAGGTGTGAAAAATGCAGAAAAGTTTAAGGAGAACAACTATGGTTCACACGCAGAAAAAAACTGTAAAAAAAAAAATAATCATTTCAAATCGGTCCACAAGAATCCATGTGTATTTTTACCACCAGGTTGTGGTTTGTACAATGAAGCCCACAAGATTGTAAGCAAAGTTTACAACATCAGCAAGTGGACTTGAAAAATAACCTGTAAGGTCAAGGCTGAAGTAAGATTGTATAAAGAGAGCAATCCACATACTCCATCAACCATTTCATCACCAATTTTTTTCTTTTTTTTCACTTTAAATTTCAAGCTTTTTTTACCGTTAGCTTCATACAGTTGGTTCATGGTAGATATGAACAAACATCCCAACCTCTTTGTTTCCATATGAGAAACGATAAGTACGCTGAAATTTTGACCAAACATACTTTTGTATATGAACACATACCACTGACTGAGGATAAGAGCTTATAAAGGTCTTCAGTTTACTTTAGGGGAGAGCATGCAGTGATGGATGCACTAAATCTTAGTGCCCATCATTTACACTCTTCAGCATTAAAACACCATGAACATTTATATGCAGTATGCATACCTGCAAAGTAAAAAAGGATTGATTATCCTAGTTTAAAATTGAAATAAGGAGATAAACAACAATTATTTTATCTTTCTATATAAAATTCTGAACATTTAAAAAGTTGCTGTCAATTAAGTAAGCTAATTTTCTGACTCCAAATCTAGTTGTCGAAGTGCTAAAAAGTATCTTTAATTGTGCCAAAGGTGAGCGATGCTTTTGTTTGCTCTCAAAGGCTCTCATACTTTTTAAACAGCTTCAGCTGTGGAAGAAAACTACAGTGTCATTAATGTAGAAATGCTATGTTGGAAAGGCTTATTCCTGTCCCATTTATATAAGTAGAAAACTATAATGGGCCTAGAACTGAACATTGTGAAACACTATTATGAACCATCTACCTGGGTTTATGAAAAAAAAAGAAAAAAACATGTTTATTGTACATGTGGAATGTGGACAGTGCTTACTGATTTATTAGTTTAAATTATTCATGGGAATAATCAAATGTTTTGTAATGACATCGGACACATAAAAAGCAAAAGCCATGGTAAAATAAATACTGTTCTCATCTGATAAACTTTACACTCACAGACAACAGGCGTGGATACCTTGATAATACCTTTCAGATTGGGTTATACGCCCTAATTATTCCTTGGCTTTTTTTTTTTATGTCAGAAAAGTCCATTAAACTTATATATTCCTTTGAAAACCTGCTTCAAGACTGACTGAGGATTTTTTTTGTTTTATAATTTTACAATTCTAAAGTTTTATGTCTCACAAGCTAACAGACCTAAATTCTCTTTGGTCCATAAATGGGGTGGTTTAGTCTTGCTATTTCAATAATCCCCAAGAAGCTCGGATAAGCAAAGTAATTTATAGAGCATCATGCACCATGTGGTCGGGGTCCAATTTCTTCTGTCCTTCATTGTCCTTTAAACCTGTTATTTCATAGCCAACAAATACCTTCCTCCACTTTCACTGATGGTCATAAAATATTGTGCTCTCTCGGTGTGCCATACATCTGCCGTGGTCATTTAGGCTTAGCTGGATAAAGTATGGCATGAAAACCAGATCTAGAGAGTTCTCTGGAGCAAAAGAAGCAAAAATGAAGGAGAAATGTTGATGAATTTAACATGAGGTGGTGTAAAACAAGAAAGAGAGAATTCTGCCACATAAGTCGACAATAATGGACAGTTTCCCCCCACTGAGGCCTTTCATGGAAACCGACTGGAGGGCCTGGACAGAGCGCTGCCTCTTTTCACACATGGATCCACACAGATGAAACACTATGCACCAATCACATGGTAGGCGACGACATGCTCATTCAGACATGTGCGATGGTTAAGCCACCCTTCCCCCACTTCTCCTTTTTTTTCATCCCACACATACTTCCACAACTACATACTTCCACTCTACAAAGAGGTCTTACAAGCTTCACATGTTTAACTTTCTCTTATTATCATGAAGATGAGCCTTTTACAAGTACTATCCATCTTAATTAACAAGCCATTTGTATGCACTTCAGACCCCAAGACAAAAAACATAGCATGGGAAGAAATTTGGTGGCCAAAGTTGAATTCTAGGCCCGTAAGACATTAGTGGACTTAAAAACAGGAATGCTTCAACTATTCTCTCACATTGCCTGTACATCTCATTATCTCCCTCTGTTCGTGGTTATTCCTAGTTTCATCCTCATGTTTTTACAGATGTCAGCTAAAACTTTCTCCATAGAAAGGCAGGAGCCCTCCCTTCCCACTCCTTTTAAAGTTCAACATAATTTGAGGCACCCTCTTCTTGATTTACTGGTCGGCTTTAACATGAATGCCTCGCTGTCTGTAAGGCGAAAGCCGCTGATGTATAGCATGCCAATGTGCGGCTACTGCGACGGCCGAAAATAATGTCTGCCTTCAGATGTCAAGCCCAAATAAACAAACGTCAACCTCAATATGATCTGTTTTCTCTCACCGAATGTTCTCGCAATAAGAAGAGCTGCTGAAAGATCTCTGTTTTAAAGTGTTTTCAGTTTGCAGAATAGTAACTTTCTGGGTGTTTGTGTGTATGCATGAGGAAGGCTTGCCTATAGAGCCTATGCGTGCAAAACAAAAAGGAAATGTTTCAAAAAAGCAGCTTTAAGGGTAATTCTCCATCGCAACCATTCTTTTTTTCCTCTTTTTTTTTCTTCCTTTTGTTGGTCGGCACGCTTGAACGAAACTGAAAAGCTAAGACACAATTTGGCTCAATTCAGCTTTCAAGAGACCTACAGAGACTATTAATTGTCAAACTCATAAAAGCTCCATGAGAGAAAGAAAACGGCTCCTACTCCAGGACTTTTTTCTCCTCACTCCCCTCCTCCTCCTTTATCTCAGTTTCTGCTATCATCCATAACACCTTTAGGTTTTCTCCAGGGTTTACAGGGTCAGTGCGCGAGGTCAGAAGGTGATGATTTATTCCTCAGAGCAGTTGCATTGTGGGAGCATTTTTGCTACAATGGGGTCGAAAGCGCAGTTTAGTACAAGGCTGTCATTTGTAAGTTGACCTTTCCTGCAGATCTGACATGTATATTGTGACTCAGGAGACACAGATGAAAAGAAAAGGCTGCTGATGATCATTTCAATCGCCTTCTGGTTTTAAAAGATTACTCTGTAAAACGATTCAAACAACCATCTTTATTGTATTCGATTGGGATTTTATGTGACAAACCAACACAAATCAGTGCATAAAACTGAACTGAAATTGATTTTAAAATTTTGCACTTCAAGTAGAGCAGCTTCATTGAAGTTTAATTTATGGTGAAATTGCACTATTTAAAACAACTGAAATGAATCCATACCACTAAATAGAAAAAGCCATTAAAAACTGAAAGAAGGTCAGATGAAACCAGAATTTTAACTTTTTGATTTACATGCAACCATGTGTGCAAGAAAACTAGCCTTGCCACGAACACAAAATCCATAGTATGAAGCATGGTGGTGGGAGCATTATGCTGTGGTGATACATTTAACCAGAAGAGTCAAGCAAGATGATCATAGATGTTGAGAAGAGAGATTGAGATAAATACAAGAAAATCCTGCAGAACAAAATCCCTCAATTTATAATAAAATGGTTGAATCAAAGCATATTCATATCTTAGAATGGCCTAGTCAAAGTCCGATGGAGGTTGTGCTATTTTGCAAAGATAATAAGTGAAGTCTGACAGCTGATAGAGAGATTGCAATGAATTTTCTTTATGTGTATTAGATTAAAAGAGGTATTGCAAAAATAAATATTAGCCTTACTTTCCTTCCACTTCAAGATTATGCAAAAAAGTGAATCCTAATTAAATATCCTAAATGTTTTGTAGAAATATATGAAATTGTTCCATGACGAGTAGTGATAAGTCCATAGAAAGTTGACACTGGCAGTTTTGAAGAAGTTGGAATAAAGACATTTTGAGATAAATGAGTCGCTTTATCTTCTTTCTTCAAACATCAGTACGCAAATAAAGCTCATCTTAAAACATTTAAGGACAAAAGAGTTTATTTCTCACTAGAGAAGAAAGTTTTTACTATGACAAAAGAGAATTAAAGTTATTATTAATACATGTGGCAGAAAACCTGGACACGGCATGTGAGATAACCACGTGAGATAAACAGCATGTCTGGAGCTCTGTCCACGCCCAAGCAAAGACACGAATAGCCATAAGAAGTGGTAAACTAATTCACCATTTAAGCAACAGTTTAAACAAATGAGCCTTGGGAAAATCCGATTGTGTTCACAACTAAAATCTCTGTGTGATGTGTTTAGACGAAGCAGCTTCGGATAACACAAATACATGAGCAGGACTCCATCCTGCGCAATCAGATGGGCTTTTCTTCGTTGATTGGGACAGTTCTACTGGAATGTCAATGAGAAATCATCGCAACAAAGAAATCATTTACCCACAAAGCATCTAACCCACTCTCATGATTTTCTGTAGAGAGAAATCGCCAGAAAGTCAATGCTGGTTTGATGGTTTTTGCGTCATCCAGGGCAGGAGGTGAAACAAAGAAGCTGCTGCTGTCTAAGCCGAAGGACGTCTGGCTGCTGTCAGTCAGTGCAGAGAAGAGGATTTAAGATGGACCGCGGCGGGGTAAAAAGGGCTTACGGTGTCACATATGATCTAGTCAGCGACAGAAACAGTCACCAACTCCACCTCCATCCGGCCAAATGCTGCAGGCCGGCATGCACAGATGAAATCAACCACTTGGCTTAAAGTCACAGAGAGTAAACTGAGGCTTAGAGGATGGAAAAAAGAATGAGGGCAACAATTCAGAAACTAAGAGGACAAGGAAGGTACTACAGTCAATCAGGGTTCCTAACCTTCCACTTTTCTATCCTCTTTGCTTCTCATGAAAGAGAAGGAAAGAGGTGTAATTTTATATGTGTAATTCAAACATCTTGATGTTTCTCTTCAAATTTACACAAAATAATTTATGTTGATACAATCAAAGTTTGAGAGATATCTAAAAAATGAATTGTGAGTTAATTTATTGTTTCTACAACTTTACTTGGCGCTGAAGGTTTGTGCTGAATCTGAAGTGATAATTTCATAGTTCGCTACCAGCATTAGTTTTTTTTTTTTTTCTTAAAATTTATATTTTCTTGTTTGCATCTGTTAATGAGAGAAAGATGAAAACCAGAAACACTTAATCTCATGCAAATCAACTCAATACAGCTTCTGTCTTTATCGTTAGCGGTGGGTAAAAGGTTAGATCAGCTCCTCTCTAAATGGTTTTAGCAAAAACAGGACGGTAAAAAAAATATCATTTTTATTCATGCATACTTTAGAATTCAGAAACTAAGTATATGACGCACAGTTATACTCAATGTCTTCTACTTAAGAAGTTTTAAATTCTAAAAGAACTACTGGCAATAACTATGCAGAGGTTCTCTCTGTCCACTCTCATTTGCACATCACTGCATCGTCTCCATCTGTTAGACCTAATTCTTGTTTTCATTTTTCCACCACAAACCAGAGCTCTTCTTTCATTTGAGATTCCTCTGACATGTATCTCAGGTTTCAAGCAAATCCAGCTCTTGGCCGCGTCTGTTTATCCCAATCTGTTTAAACAATGGCCCAAAAGTAAAGAAAAATAACAGACTATTTCTAACAAAATAAATTCGACCGGACTCCGTGGCTCCTTTCTGCAAAAAAAATAAAAAATAAAAAAAAAATTAGCACACCAGACTGTGACACAGCGAGGGGTTTATTTTCTATTAGGGTGATATAATTTCCATCTGACACAAAGCTCTGTACATCAGTGGACCATTGAATTCTCATCTTTCCGCCCAGAGGGAGGTTTGAAACAGATGCTAACTGTAGCATTGTTAGCGGCTAACAGTTAGCCAGTACGCAACATTCAAGTTGTGTACCTCAAGTTTTAATGGCTATGCACATTCACAACTGAGAGATGTCATCTTAAAGCACCGCCAGGTCCTGCTGGCAACGGCTTTCATCTGAGCAGTTTGCAGCCCAAATGAGCAGTCAAGTGCCTTCAGAAGAGAACCTAAACATCATTATTTGAAGAGGTACTTCTTACTCAAGCCCTCCTCTTCAGGGCAACCCAGCAGCCCAAACATTCTTGTCGCTCAAGTATTTGTTCATTTTTTCGTTTTGCATGGGCTTTGGCACAACTGACATCTTCTACTCGACTGGCAGATTAGTTAAAATGTAAGAAGCGATGGCAAAACAGTCGATTCTTGTCCTAATATTATGTTATTTTCACACATAAAAACAAGAACAAACATAAGAAAGGGGAAAATGAGAACAAAAATATTAATGTAAGACAATTGAAGTTCAGTACAGATTTCTATGTAGATTTTCAAGTTTAAAAGACAGATGCTTTGGAAGTTTCTTATTGACCACTTTTTAAAAAACTTATCTTTACCGTGTAATGTTCCTTTTTTTTGTTCATATTTTGTCCAGATTTTATGGATGTTTCCAAGACAGCATTCTGCAGTTGTTTGATGATGTGTTATTAGATATGCACTGATCCACTTTCTTCACATCTGATATCATCCAGATATCTGAGGGCCAGAATCTGCCAATAGATATCAATACAGAAAAACAGTGCTGAACTGACTTAAAACATTTCTTTTACAACAAATTTAGTTGATAACTGCACCTCAGAGTGCAGAGTTACTTAAATACACCAATAGCTTCACAACGTTTTGGTCAAAGATGTAAAAAAACATTTTATTCAGTCAGTGCAATTAGGAGTATAGCAGAAAATGTAAAATAAAATAAAGAAACTGAAACTGACAAAAATGACAACTTGATTACCTTGGTCAAGCATGTAAAATTGCAAGAAAGCTAATTTTAAATGGATTAGAAAGTACAATTATGAATTCAAAATACAAAGTGAAATAAATAAACAAAGCATAGAATTAGACTGAATAGATATCCCCATACTGACCATGCACATTGTCACCAATGTAGATGGGTTTTTTTAATACTGGGACAAATAATATTGGATTGGTGCAATGTGTTATCTAGGAACATATTGCATGGGTTTGATGGCAAATTAAAAAAAAAAGGATGAATGATATTTAGTTCTACAGAAAAACATGCCTAAAACCTTTAAGTAAATCAAGACATACCCTTCTGCATTTAGTTTTCAAAGTCAGAAATTGAGCTCAAGAAAAATCTCTAACTGATATCATCAAGATTGCGTTAAAACATTCTAATTAATTTTCTAAAAGTTTGAGCAAATACAGAGAAAATAACTCGGCAAAGCTTGATGCAGAAAAGAAAATAAAGGAAAAGAAAACAAGAGGAAAGAAAATAAAAGGAAGTAGAAGGAAAGAAAAGAAAAATCTGTCTGAGCCAGATGGTTTGGCCGGACAGTGGAGAATTGGATTCCCACGGAGGAAACATTGAGGCTGGATCTTTCTCAGCTACGCTTCTACCTCCCTGCAGCACTCAGTAATGCCACGATTCAAACTCATTGGGCTGCGTGATGTTTAATTGAACCACAAGATGTTAATCCAGGGAAAGAAAATCAACTAATCCAGATTAGGGTCAGCCAGACGGAGAATGGAATTGTCAAAAGCACTCCCCGGCCTGCTGGGCACCTTTACAGATCGGGCTCATTACTTGAAAGCCCAAACATGCTCACGTGAAACAAACACCAAAGAGACTGAAAGGTTTTTGTCGCTCTGTGAGAAGATTCTGCCATAATCTCACTCAGCTCATTGTTGGTCTGTTTATTTTCTGCCAAATCAAGGATCCGAATCAGGAAAGGATCAGTGTGAGAAATGTGTGACCAGTCTGATCCATGAAAGGAATTTTAACAGGAGAGTTTTTAGGTGTGAGAGGCTAGCAGACGGACGGTTATTTGATAGCATTAACAGATGCCATTTTCATGCCTATCGGTTTCATTGCTAAAACACTGTGTCTAATTTGTTCTATCCTCTTTTTTTTTGTTCTATCCAGACTAAAATGCTTTAGTCTGGAGACTAAAGCATTTTCTCAATGACTTTTCTATACAAACATATTTCAGCTGGCTTCTGTACTTAACAAACAAAATGTTCTCAATACACTGGATGATATATTCTCTGAATGCTTTCATGATACTTTGGCTCAAATGTAATGAAAAATAATGTAGGATTAAGGAATCACTGAGATTGGTGAGGGAATGAGAACTTTTCTCCTTGGACTTCAGTGGAACAAAAACATAAAACACTGACACAAAACTCTGACTGCTCTTCAGAAACATCCAAAAGGATAGTTGAGCTCCTTTGGTGCTTTCAACCAAACAAAATAAGCTAACAAAAAAAAACAATATTTGGCCATATAAACTGGCCAAATGTTGGCTAGTTTATATTGATAATGATAAATATTTATGATAAATACAAATACTTTAAGAATAACCTTAAAAATCTTCAGTGTTCAAAACGTTTGATAAAAAAAGCTTACACAGATTAGTTCAGATCCATGGGAGTACTTAGATAAAAATACCGTTTGCTGCATCTCTAGCTGATGGAAGTGACAAATACGATTTATTTGAATTTTTTTTTATTTTTCATTTTGAGTCTGTTTTTTGAGTATGAATACAACAACGTTGTACTTTTAGAGAACTACTGTGATGTAGTAGTTCTACAATACACTACAGGGCATTAACACTATGCCCTGTAGTGTTAATCAGTGGGTTTTCTGACAATACTCCCATAAACAAGTGTTGACACCCATTTATGTGACGACAGTCATAAACAAGCGTGTTTTGTCACATAAACACCGAAAAAGTGTTTATGTGGCAGCATTTTGGGTTCTAGACGGGGGAGGGAAGAAAACAAAAAGTAACAGAGTGATGAATAAAACAGGAGTTTGGTGGCTAAGCTATGAGAACATTATAACAGTACTGGCTAGCTGTTAGCTGCTAACAATGCTACAGTTAGCATCTGCTTCATAATTTTATGTAAATGTTAAACTAAAGAGCTTTTTCAATCCCTGTAAAGAAGCTAAACTATAATGAATCATGTCTGGTTTGAAATATAAAATAAGACGTGATCTGGGAAAAGCTACACTGAACTTCAAAATATAGTTTGATTTTAATAACATATACTCTGTGAAAGCAAAAAATGGGGGCTTCTTTACATTTTGGCATTAGCACCACCTAGAATTGAAAGCAGCATAAATACCACCATGATTGGACTAATCCAACCTACATTGTTGTAAAAGGTTTGATTTGTAAAAATTATTTTGGAAAAAAATGAAATTTTAAAAATATTGGTAAAATCTCCTATTTTTCATTAACATGATATGGTGTATTGTGTTTTGCCATGAAATTAATGTGTTGTCAACTTGGAGGAAGAGTCCATCTTTTACCAGATAAGAACATAGGCCGACTAAATCAGAGATGGATTTTTCAACACTTTGTCGGCAAGCTGTGGAATCATGAAAATGGAATAAATGTTTACAGGAGTCTCAGAAATGTGACTTATTTCTTTTTAAAATTTCTTCAGCTTTTAAAAACGTACATTTTAAAGGTATTTGGGTCTTGTCTGGGGTTTTTTTAAAATAAAAAAAAAACAACCTTTGACAGTACTGAGCTAAATCACATGAGTTGCACAAATTAATTTGAACTGCCTGCAAATTCACCTCCACCCTCTTCCAGTTTCTGAATCCCATCTGCTACAATCAGTTCTCAAAATAAACTCAACTGGTGTTTAATTCCTCACCATTATGCAAAATTGAAATCAGGATCAATGCCAATATTGATAAATAAGCATTGGTTCTGGTGATTCTGCATCCCTCTTTAACTGTGGCCCATTGTAGGACAGTTTTAGAGCATATAATGCATTTTCCTGGGTTTTTAAAGGTCTTACGGAACCATGAGGTGCTGTGGATTAATCTCTTAGCAATGACAAACCCTATTGAAGTGTTGTACTTTATATTCTGCAGCTATTACCGCATTCCACAGGGAGCCAAGCAGGAGAGTAATTTCAACATGTGGAGGTAAGTCCCCATTAGCACTGTGACACAGAATCAACATTCATCAAACCTGCAGGCTTTGAATGAGAATTTATTGTTCCCTCCAGTCCCAGAATGTTCTACTGCTTTGAGTAATGCTGGTCAGAAAATAACGCCACAACAGCACATTCCAAAACATTAAGACTTAAAAACAGGCTCAATTATTAAAAAAAAAAAACTCTCGCTAACATATCTTTTTTACAAAAACATTTTAAAGCCTCAAGGCTTGTCAAAAACAGGAACTACTGCTAAAGTTAAGAAAGGTCAAACAGGTAGATACCAAAAGGTATTTTCAATTGTATCCCAAAGGCATGTCTGAGTGGTTTCAGGTGGGACTGGACACTAACATTTATCCACAAAGTCTTTCTTTTTGTTATTTTTCTCCTTTTCTGAGCAAGATAGAGGGATAAAACCAGACTGTTGCAGCTGTGTTTGAGAAAGGAAGCTATTTCTCAAAAACAGGGGGTGATATATGCTAACCATAACTCTGCATGTGTCGTCTCAATCTGCAATTGGACTCAAAGATCCATCACGGCTAAAGGAGACAGATACGCTGCACTCTGAGGGCGGTGCAATTAGTGCATCAACAGCTGGGGAAGCCATTAGACACTCCTGGGTGTTTGCTTCATCCGCTTTGTTTAGACAACGCAGAGAAGTATGAACAAATACGCAGCTCTAATGAATGGTGTCTCTCTGAGTGAGAGGGAAAGGCTGGGTGGAAAGTGGCAAGTCTTAATAAGAGAGCGAAATGACAAGAAAGGAAAAGAGAAGTGACGTCAAATAATCTGTGGAGAGCTGTTTGGAAAATCTTATTAAGATGTGTAATTTTTGCAGATGTTCATTATACTTTGGCCATGGTTAGGAAAATAAGCGGTTTTCCAGTTTTACCATTTGTCCTTGGAGAAGAACTTATTGGCTGAAGTGTCGACAAGGAGACATTTGAAGCCACTGTAGCGAACAGTGCCTTGTAAAAGCATTCATACTTCTTGAACCTTTTCACAATTCGTCACGTTACAGATGAAGCCTTTTGGTATTTCATTGGGATTTTATGCAAGAGACCAACATAAATCACTACACAGTCTACATTTAAAAATCTGGAAAGAGTTCATTTGTATTTAGCCCTTCTGACATACTTTGTAGAACTTTACAGTCTTTTGGGTTATGTCTGTATTTTTGTCAATTCTCTTTTGTAAAAAAGCTCAATTTTAGATTGTCTGGAGAGTGTCTGTGAACATCAATTTTCGACTATTGTCACTGAATCTCGCCTTTATAGGTCATGAATACGTTATCTAAACTGTCCGCATTTGCTAAATAGGTTTTCTTTTTCTTCCAGGATTGCCCTGGTTTTAGCTCCACTATCCTTCCCATCAACTCCAAACAGTTTCCCTTAAGTTAAATTTTCTTTCAAATGTCTGTTAACACCCAACAGACCATCTTATGGTTGTCTTTTTCTGCCTGTCTTTTTCTGCAGTTCCTCCAGAGTTACCATGGCTACCACATGACTGATTCTTTGATTTAAGACTCTTCTTGCCAGGTTAGGAAGTTAAGTATCTTGCTAGGTTTGCAGTTGCGCCATAATTTTGGTATTATGATGTAATATCAGCACTCTGGAAGATGTTCAAAGCTTGGAATGATATTTTATGACTTAACCCTGCCTTATAGGTCTTTCTGTGTCCTTTGGTCTTCATGATGCTGTTTGTTCACTAATTATCTCTAAGAAACCTTTGCAACCTTCTCCTACACACACATCAGGGGACTCCAGTTAATTTTGAAGAAAACTGAGAAAAACTTTTTCACTCAAGTCTACAATTAAATGTACTTATTTGTTGATCTTTCACATGAAATTCCAATAAAATACTTAAAAATTTGTGATAGCAGTTTAAGAAAATGTAAAAAAGCTAAAATGGTGTGAATTCTTTTACAAGACACTGTAAACTCCAGGCTGCAGTGTACTTTTAATACCTCCAGGCTCAATCTGATTTTATGACGGTTAAAAACCTCCATAAAACCGTAATGTTGAAGGTTCGCTGTTTCTATTCCAACTTCTCATTACTGAAATAAATCTGCAACCATCCAGACTGCAGGTAGGACTTAAGACGGTGAAGATGGAGTAACAGTGAGAGAGTGGGAGTCTGAGAACTGTCCACCTTATCTTAAAGAATAAAGATAACCCTGAAGTGAATCATTCAACATGGCCGTAGCATAATCTAAGCCCAGGCTGACGTATTCTGCATTATCTCACCTACGCTCACACACTGGCTAAGAGCGCACACACTCGTATGAAAACAAACACAGATTGCAGATGGAGTTTATCTTATAAGTCAAACTGAGGGAGCGCACAGAGGATAAAGACTTTACTTCAAATATCCTAAACATGGTAAATCTGCTCTTAGAAGATACTGGAAGAGATGAGATAAGGTGGAGTGTTTGCATCGTGCTGCCATGGCTTCCAATAGAGTGACGGTGCTTATTTTACTCTCCAACTTTTGGGCAGAGTTCAGGTTGTAAATGCAATCCATCCTGAAAGTAGTGAACTCCTCTTTGCAACACACTCCCCTCAATGCTGTTGCTGGCAAACGACGCAGAGCTGGCAATCCAGGAGAGTACATCTATTTTCTGTTAAACACGCCTCTCTTTTCTCTCGGTCCCTCTCTTCTCATCTAGTCTTGAAATGTTATACAGCGAATATGTTGATTTTTTGGTCAAGTGTGGGTTAGAAATCGAAGCCCTGTAATCAGTTTTCCGAGCCTCTCCGCCTTCGCTCGGTCAGGTTGTTTATTTTGAACTTGATGACATTGTCCAAAGTTGATTCATGTTCATCAAGCATAAAACATCGGGAGTCTTGAGCCCACACTCGTGTTTGGCTTATAATGTTTACAGGATCGCTGATTTTTGTTTTTTTATTTTGTTAGGAATCCCACAGAAAGGAACATGAGAATAGGTGATCAGGCTGGTTCTGCTGGGTTTAGTCATGACAAATTCAGAATCCATCTTTGTCAGTTTACAAACTTACCTACTGTTGACACAAAGGGTTTTCCACAATTCTGACTTAGAAGATGAATAGAGTCATAGCACATTTAGCTTAAAATAAAATTTTATTCATTTGTTTAAATTGAAAGTTCTAGTTTTTCTTTTCTAAAAGAAACAAGTCAAAGATCTGTTTGGATTTTCCATCTATCCACTCATAGTCTTCTGGTTACTTGAAGTTGGGTTGGGACAGGTGACAAGTTCCAGTTCTTTCTTTCCCACTCTATCTACATTGCAATGGGAACGCCTTGGGATCCTTTATAATTAGCTGGAGATGGACGTTGCGGTGAGGGATTCTTAAGTTTCCCTCTGCCGCCTAAACTCAAATCATGCAACATAGTTTTCTGTAAAATCAACCTTTTTGACCTTTGCGTCACGTAGTGACGTTATTTCTTCATCAAAAACAAACCTGGGTGTTGTTTTGATTCTTTACCGAGAAATTCTTTAATCTCCTTGGCAACCATTCGGGTGTGCAAAATGCCCAAAGGAACGAAGCAACACCTTCAAGGTGCTGCTCCTCCACAGAGGTGCAGTTCTTCCACCTTGCAGAACTCCGCTATACCATGACTTCCCCAATTAGCTCCTTCAGACAAGCCAGCAGCAATTAGCACACACATGATGGAACTGCTCATTTGAAGAGCTCATTATACAAACTACTTCTCAGTGCAACACTGGAAGTTGTTAAAATAGAGGAGCAATGTTGTGATGACTTCAGAAAGAGTAGGAGCTTTTAAAGGAACAGAGGCCCTATATAAAGGCGTTAAATTACAACATCAAATGTATTTGTTTGACTTACAGGAACTTACAGGAACTCATATATATAAATCTATATATAGATTTATATATATAGTATTTTTATAACATCTGAAGGTAACAGTTGCTATCTTCAATGCACAATCAAGTGCATTTTATAGCACTTGATTGTGCTATAAAATGCCACTATGTGGCTGGAAAATGCATAATACAGCCCCTTTTAATCAGTCTGTGATTTTCTTAAACCTTTATTTATAAAAACAGAAACTTGTACTTTGCCTAAATGTATTGCTAACAGCTTGTGTTTATGAGTTGGGAATAGCCAACCTCTTTGTATGATTCATATAAATTAATTGATGTAATATTTACATGCTGCACAGTATTAGTCACTATATGCTCACATAAGAAGCAATTATCTCTGTGAGGATTAGCAGAAAGAAACTGTTTGATGGTGCTCTTAATTCCAAACAAGCCCCTACCAAACGTTTGGGGGAAACAGCTGTGACAATTATAAATCACAGAACTGTTTATGGTAAACAAAATGATTTATTACCTCCTCTATCTGCGAGGGGAGGAGGTGTGACACATCTCAAGTGGTGTCTTTCTACACTTTGGCACAAAAGCTTCAAAGGAAGGGGAGCTTTTAGAAAACCACTTTTGCATATTGTTTCAAAGAACACTTTGTGGAAAATATAAGGCTCTCACTGAACTTTAGAAGAGCTGAAAAAAAGCTGAAGAGGATGGAATATTTTGCACCAAGCCACAGCAGACATGCTTCTTCTTTATTTTGTTATCAAGAACTTGTCAACCTTATAAAAGTCAACCAACAATACATCCCCGTTATTTGATCTTTGCTTCTACTTTAGGAAGGAAGAGGAGAAAGAAGGAGATCCTGAGTCACAATGTGCGTGGAACAATACCCAACGGTGCTGTTCGGTGTCACAGAACCCCGGGCCACGTCTGTTTAGGGCGACACAAGCCTGAAGAAGGTCGTTAAGTTAAGTCAGCACAAGAAGGTACCCAATGAGACACGAGGGTGGGGATTGTTGGAGTTCTTGTTGCACCACCAGCAGAGCTTCCTGTTATTTGTTTGGTAGTAAACGCTGACTCTCTGGGGGATATCACTGACCGTGCTGCTGCGGGACACAAGTCGCCATTTGTCCTCTGACCGGCTCCATTGCCTGTTTGTTCATGTCTCAGAGCATGTTTCTTGTGTTTGTGTCAATAGCCTTCAAATCAGAACTCAAGTTAATCTACACAGCCCTGGAAGTTGCCCTTCATACTCCAAATCTAAATCTTGCATCTTTATCTACCATGGTTAGCTTTGTTTCTCCAAGCTTTGGGTAACACAAGACAATGTGAACTCTCTGAACTCTGATATCATAATATTTTAAAAGCTAAAATGCTGAAAACCTCCTTCATGTAGCAGGGAGTCTGGTTTCTATTTTGTCATGTTAGATGACAGAACGTGGCTCAAACCAGAGGATGGAACAACTTCTGACAGAAAATAACCAGTAAATATTTCACATCAAGTTTTTCTCTAATTATTTTCTGTGGAATTAAATGAATTCTGGTGTTGTTCTTTCAGCTTTGATTACATTTTAGGCAAGTCATCTGAAGAAATCCCACCTTCCTATATGCTTAGTTACAGGAAAACACTACAATTTTTCATTGCAATCTATTTTACCTCAAATGTAGAAAAGATGAAATAAGTGATTTATTCCCTGATGGTTTTGTAGTGTGATCTCTGGTAGTAAAATTGACAACATCTAAATGTCTAGTAGTAAATCAAGTGAGTATTTTCATATTTCAAAAAACTCACCTTTGTTTTCAGTAAAGCCCCAGACCATGGAAGATCTTGTTGATCATTTTTACTTAAAAAATCCCTCCACGGATTTATCTTTGTAGAACTCAGAACTAAATGAGATGAAACTCCCTTCAACTCAACCAGAAGATCAGTCTTAAAGCATAATGCCTCCATCTCCGTGCTTTATGGTGGGAATGGTGTTCTTCAGGTCCACAGTATTGTGACTCTTTTCTAAAGACCATTTATAGAAATAATGCACCAGACTTATCTATGAGCTAATTTTACTGCTGCAAGATAAAACAAAAAATATTTAAAATAGCACCAAAAATGTCAATGAAAATTAAAGCATGGTGACAACACTAAAGCCACACTTTCAGTTTTTACGTTTCTCCTTCATTGTTGTATTATTATTTTACTCTCCACATAAAAGGATCAAATACTTATTTGCCCCACTGTTTATTTCGCACATCAAGATATGGCGAGGAGAAAACAGCTTGTAACGTTCTGACTAAACTCAGCGAGCGTAAATATTTGTAGTGTGGAATCTCTGCTGCGTTCGGCAGCGTGAGTCAGCACGTCGCTGTGTTTACTCGCGTGTGATTTGACTCAACCGACTCGACGCCACAAGAACAAGAGGGCCGTTAAAATCTCCAGCTCTCTCCTCCATCGGTAACTAATGGGCCAGGACCTTTCTTCGCCTCATTATCTGGTTCTGCTTCTTCTCACCAGAACACAGGAGAAAGTGGAAAAACAATTAAACAAGTGAAGGGAGTTAGCAAAAAAATAAAAAAAAAAGACAACGGCCGCGTAACAAAAACAAAAGGACTAAAATGGAAAGAAGGGTGAAGATGTAAAGAATTGGCAGGGTCAAGAATACTTTCTGGGAAATAGTACAAGTAATCCAGAGTAAACTATGGAAGCCTATGCAGACTCTGTGGCGTGAGTTTTATTGTCTAACAGCTTTAATTGTAAAGAGAAGCAGGCCTCAAAGATGTGAGCGGCCATTCATTCGCTCAGACAGAGTGATTAATCCATGCTGGGATCTGGGAGTGCTGGCTGTTTGTGTGTCTGAAAGAAAGGAGGAGAGAATAAGAGAAGGCTCTTTCTTCTCTATTCTTCTTCCTGTCTCTCTACTCTGCAGCTCCTAATTGGATAATTTCATAAAGTACTCAAAAGGGTGCTCACCAAGTCTTCATTTTACTACAGAAACATCACTACCTGGCATCAGTGAGGGATGAGAGTCGGTGTCCCTATGGGGTCCCTTAACAGGAAAATACACCAGGGAGTTAATGAGAATGCTGCTCAGCCAAGCCAGCGAGTTTTCTTTGAGTCCAGTTCTGAACTGGTCACTTCCCAGTGTTTTGTCAAAGGGAGGAGTCCGTGACCCACTCGTTATTTTACTGGAGGAGTACTGCTGTGATATCATCGCTAACAAGCTGCTCGGGGAACTGAGCGAAACTGATGCGATGCCTGAAAAAGTTTATTTGAACAGAACACAGCCTGTAGTTTGGTTGTGTAAACGGTGGGAAGCCTGATTTATCGGTTCTTTGTGCGATTCCAGCTTACAACACTTCACAAAAGTGAAAATTAAGCTTTGCAGTGACAATGAGCTGCAACACACAGGCAAGCTTCCTGCTGAGTCCTGTTGGGACTGTACCTCAGCGACTAAACGTGGCCAATAAGGACAGCAGACACAAATGCTGATTGAACACTAACATCTAGAGCAAAGTTTTCAGGAATAAAGAGTGCAAACAGATTTTTCTTTAGCTGTTCCATTTGGAAGCTGCCCACATTATTTTGACAACAACTGATGTCAGAATAATTTATATTTTTTAGGAATTCCCTTAGCTACAGTAGACAGAAGTCACATTGAATTGAGTTTATAGAGAAAGAAAGGCAAACAGCTGCTGCTGTTTTCTCAGCTGAGCAGCATTCATGTTACCACACCAAATTAATAAATACACTGGGGCTGCCAGCTGGAACAATCTGACTGATTAGATGAAACTTTTAAATCTTAGTCTGCCTCCTGTGGGATATACTACTTTGGGAGTGTGCATCAAGCTGTCACTTGTGCAATGTCATCAACGGCTGCTGTTCCAGTTCTTGAATTGATTTGGAAATTGCCAGTGCATAATGGCTTCACCAGTGGTAATAGCATGTCATTACCTACAATAATGTGATAATACAGACGATGTTCGACTTAGAAAAGGGTGACATATATAGTTCAGAGGTCTGCAACTTGTGGCTCCAGAGCGGTGAGTGGCTCTCTGAAGATCCTGCAGTGACTCATATGACTTTTACTGGAAAAGACAAAAAGAACCTGCTAATGTTTTAAGTATAGATATGAAAAGAAAGGTAGCTTTTAGAAGTTTTGCCAATTTTTTTATTGAATTATATAGAAACAGAAATGTATCAATCCACTTTTTGAAAAAGTTTTAAGTTTTTCTTGTTTTTTGAAACCTAAAAATAGAAATAAAACGGTGGCTCTTTAAAATGTACAACAATTTCCTTATAGAAGATGTTTTTTTAACACTTGTATCTCTGAATGAGTTTTATTTAGATGGACCAGGGGAAAAAATGGATCTGGCCTCAAAACTACTACTTTTAGCAGGTGATGATATTAAACTCCCATTTCTGCTTTACATTTGCATTTTTTTAAATCCACTTATCTTTGTAAGTAAATCTCCGTATGGACCCTGGGTTATGTATTTGTATCTACCATCTTCATTTTGTGAAATAATCGCCTGGTCCGTCGATTTATTTTTTTCCTGGAAATCTTTTCTGACTCATCTTTGTTTAATTGCCAACAATGGAAGCAGCTCCTTCTCCACGAAGCTGAAAATAGATGCAATATGCTTAAAGTAACATTTAGTGAATGGTTTGTAATTATCCACAGCACAGCCAACAACAATCTGATTAAATAGTGAAAAATGTCTGCAGCCAGACATCGAATGGTCTGCATCAGTTACTCTGACCGCTGCAGTCGCCATACAAATGCGTCTCTCTTGGAACAAAGGTGCGATGGAGAGCTGCTTATCAAAGGTTGGGATCGGAGTCTTGAGTTTTACTCCCAAAGTGAGTAAATGAGCCAAAACTTTGGGCTTGTGTTCCTTCTCTCCCTCCAGGACAAACTGGACTGTGCATGCATGTCTGCTCCACAGAGAAGATACCACTGCAGCCAAATCTGAACACATGTGACAGGCGTCCTGCTCACTTTCCACCCACCTTGACTGATTATCCCTTTCATTTCTTTTATTTACATGATTTGCAGCTTTTACAAGAGAAATTCCAGCCTCTGCATGAGGCGGAGGGCCCTTCACAGCCGATAAAAACTCAAAGCATAAACACGCTCCCATTAGGGAACTCCCAGACAAGCAGCCCTTACCTCGGAGTGGTTTGTGTTATCTGCATGCTGGCCTCAGTCTGACTCTGTGTGATTCACTGCAGGGACCCACTGTGGAGAACTTTGAGATGAGCCAGGTCCAGCTGCAGCCGTGGTCTAAAGGCCAATCTGTCTCCATAAAATTGACTAGTTTGCTCAAAACGAGCGAGCAATCAGCATCATCGGCATGTTTGGATCCATGCACACCAGCTGCTGAGGCTGCTACACTCTGCTTACCTCTGCAGAGTGTAAGCTCTGTTTGTGTGCATTAAATCAACAAGTATGAGCCTCACGGACCATTAGGAGTCTCCCACTGAGCCAGACGCAAACCTGAAAAGAATATTTTTTCCCCACTTAAGAGTTGATAAATGTTGTCCCCGGTTTGTGGTTGGCGGGGATTTTAAATCGACCACTCCCAGTGATCGCGAGCAGCGCAGAGCCACTGTGCTGCTGTTATCCATCAGCATCACCGCTGCGGTTTACAGTGCTGTAAAAATGTTGCTGCGTCTTTGGCTATCAGTAAATCAGGTGTGCAGACATCATACGTAACATAACACTTGTAAACCGGCAATTAAATCCTAATAAATAACATATATTAAGAATGTGGAATGGCAATAAAAATGGAGACTGTTGCACCGCGGGAAACCCCATCCTGCCTGAGGCCAATTCCCTCTAAAATCTACTGGATATTTAAAATTTGTTTGAGCTGGATGTGCATAACAAACATTCACATCTGCATCTCTCTTTCATCTCTACTTTCCGTGCCGTTAGCCATGACCACTGCTCACATTTGCACATACATGCATTTCTGCTGAAGCTACTTCATTTTTTTGCTCATTGAAGCTGCTTATCAGCTGCTGTTTTCAGCCCAGCATAAATCCTGAGGATTAAAGGACTTACAAAAAAACAAAAAAAGAAAAGTTTTTGATGGTGTGGAAGGAGGGAGGAAAGGGGGGAGAACCGACAGGATGAAAAGAAGTTGGGGGCCCATACAAATGCTAAGGAAGTGCTCTTTTTTTTACCCCAAGTTGCTCAGGGGTAGGAAGTTCCCAGCTCTGCCACTTCATTAATTCATGCTATTTAACAAGTGGGATTGTGGTGGGCCTTCTTCGGCCCCCTTCACACTGGATCCAACAACAGTCCCATCAGTAACTGACAACCCCCCGGGCCGAGGGGCTGTGGCCTCCGGGGTCCGTGCTGCAAACAGAGCCACGGGAAGCAGAACCTTGCCATTCAAGAGTTCAGCTTTTATTTGTCATCCCTGGTTTCTCCCCACCATACATCCCGGACGCGGGCCTCCGAGCAAGGGTAGGGGGGTGCAGATTGCAGGATGAATCTCCCCTGTTTCCTATTATGAGGGGGGCGATCCTCATCAGAGGAATCAGTATGCTCATCCATAACTTCTTAACGCTCGCTGACCACAGAGACGCTGTGAAAGCAGGAGACAAGTGCCAACAACCAAAAAAAGTCCTAAGGAAACAACAACAAAAACGCGAGCTGATGTGCCTAATTTCAAACTCATTCACCTTCTGGGCTGGATTTTAAATGAATTGCACAGTGAATCATGTCTTCTCCCTCTGGAGCGGTTGCACGAGATTTACAGTCTGTGAAAAACAGTTTGTTAAAACAATTCTTCACAGATAGCGTGGATTATAACCCACATGCAGGCGTCACAAAAAGCTGTAAATCACCTATCCAGGATTTTGTTTTTCAAGCATTGGGGTCAGAAACGTTTCCTTGAGGCCACAAAATAAATTGAAGCCACTGAAAAATAATTTACAGACACAGAAAACTAAATAAGGCATAGAGTGAGACATGAAAGGCTGAATACTTTGGAGTTTTGACCTCCATAAAGTGATGTATATATGTGTCGTGACGTTTAACTCAAAGTCTAGACTGAAGCACAAAGAAAAGACTCAGAAAAAAAGAAATGAATTAAAATGAAATCAGATTTCGTAAAACTTCAAATAAACACGTCAAAATATGATTTGAGTATATTATCTTCCCATAAGTTCAAATGAGCTTAGTAACAGTCAAAATATCAATGCCACAGACTCTAAATAGGTTGTGACAAGTGAAATCTCGGGAGCTGGACTGCAGACATAAATATTATGGTAAGTGGTCTGCACTGAAATGGCGCCTTTAACCCAAACATGTTTCACAAAGAGCTCTACAACTTTCACATACACAAAAAAATCACATATTTTACAATGATATGTTTTAAGAATTATTTGTTTAACAATTGCAGCAAGGATAAGAATCAAACCATTAATTAAACAATAACCTTCTGAGTTACTGAAACTCTGATATATTGGATCTGAAGACAATTTTTATTTGAGGTATTTTACAGTGTGGTAAGTCCTGAGAAGATTGGCAGCTGTCCTAAATATTCTCCACTTCCTTTTTGTAGAATGAAGAACTTTGTCTGATGGAAATGATGCTTCATAGGTTGTTGCGCATAAACAATTGACAAACAAGTTCAATGCTCCTGTGTTTCCAATCTGGTCACAAACGTCTGTGCTCCAGAAAAGAAAAAAACAAAGCAGCTTAAACTCCTGCTTTAGATGTCTGTGCCTATGACGACTGGCTAATCAGCTGGATTTGATTCGAACTGACTGATACTTTTCCTCTCGATTCTTATAGAAGCAAGTGTAACTGGTTGTTCAAGCTACATTTTAATAAAATTAGGACATAACAACCAGCATCACTGCCTTCTAAGGTCCAAAATCAAAATTATTACAAAAAAGGCAGCAGGTTTAAACAGGTGGTTTGTTTCTTGAACACAATTCAGATTTGATTGTTTGACAAAATATAAGAAGTTTATTTCTACAAAAATACTAGCAAACAAAACAATAACAAAAATTATCATACAACTTGAATTAAAGTTATCTTAATTTGAACTCACAAGTTCAAAAAGTGTTCAAAAATGAATTTATAAAACCTTCCGCCGTCATACCAGACATTTGACAAAAGAGATCTCCATCACATCTCTCAATCTTATAAATTATTTGGAGGTTAATCACAATTCCAAACACAAAAATGTATTTCATATTTTGGTTCCAAACTAACTCAACGACATTTTAACTGCCTAGAGAAAAAACTTACATTGATAGATCTTATGATTTATAAAAATTCAATATGCATTTTCACAACCACTTATTTTATATATCTTTAGAGAAATAACGTGGTTTTAAGCTAATCTAACACAAGGGTGTTTTCTGATTATGAAATTAAAATGGGCTTTTCTTTCTTGTTAGCGAATCAGTGCACACCTTTAACACAACCCAGTGTCCTTCACCCACAAAGGCCCACCATCATTCACCATATCTGAAGGTGTTGAAATCTGGGCTAAAATCCTCGTATCTGGAAGCTGCAAGTCTAAATTCCAGCTCATTTATTATCCTGCACAATTGTCAAGAGACGACTAGGAAGAGTAAACATCGCACATGGCGTTATAGCACAAGCAACGTTATCGCTTGCCTGTTATCTATTATGGTGAGACCATAATGAATGAGGGTTAAAGAATACATGGATGATGTCTTCTCACAGCTCATTAAGCCTGGCCACAGTCAGCCGAGATAGCGAAAGACGGGACAATGAGCCAGGCCAGCTATACGTTCCAGCCATGGCTCGGCCTTGGCTCCTTAATTGCTAATATAGTTATTAAGGGATGCCAGTGGGAAGACCACCGGCGAAGATCGTGTCTGAATCATCACAGTTGCTTTCAGGGCCGTGGAAATCCTCTAAAGGCCAGTGATTCAGTGTCTCACAGAGCTTTTTTCGCCTTCCCACTGGGGCCCAGGAGGATCCCCACTAAGACCCACAAAGCAGAACACCGACCTCATGCCCGCCCACATTCAGGAACTCACAATTATTAATTTTTCAAGAGAAAGAGAACCATTTTCTTCTAAGGTTTTGATGCTTTTGTGTCCCTTAGATTAAAATAGACCAGATTTATTTATTTTTTTAACTTTTTTCATTGTTACTCATGAAGAAGTGGTGGGCTAATGTGTCACAAATTAATCAATAAATTAAGTCTAATAAAGTAAAATGGTAAAGGGCTTAATCACTGAACAAATAGAGAAAACACATTGAAGCTTATTTAAATTTTGCCACAGAATAGCAGACTAGATAGTCAATGCTGTGAGAATATTTTCTGGTCAGATGAGGCCAAACTTTTGCTCTTTAGAAGTCATTTGATAGCCTTTATGGAGGAGAATTGACACCGCACATTAAAACTCACAAAAGAGTCTCCCAAGACGTTTAAGAATTTGAAACACCTGGTGTGGAAGAAATGGTTTAATTCATTGTACATGATTAGCTTTCAGAAGTTGTCTTCGTTAAAAGAGCTTTCCTCGTATTAAATACATTTCAGCAAGCATGTCCATAGCTTCCTCCCTGTGCCATTTCTCTTTATTACAGCAAATTTATGCAGCATTTAGTTTTTATTTCTTTCTAATTTCAGATTAATTGGGTAGTTACCAATATCTGGAGTGAGTTTGGAAATATGTTTACTTGGAAAAATGTTGATGTGCTACATGCTTATCTTCCCTGATATACATAATAAAAAACTGCAATAGAAATCTTATATAGGAATATGGAGATAAGATGCATGAAAACTACATTTTAAGACATTCAGAGCATCAAAAGTTTGTGTAAAATAAGGAATTATAAGTCTTACTAGAAAACATTTAAGATTAATGACATATTAATTTAGGACAGAGGTAACCTTTTAGTAGAAATTTGTCTTGTTGCGTCATAAGTGCATTTTTTCTTACATGTACATTTAAAGGGAAAAACGGACCACTAATATATACAAATCTGCTTAAAAGTAAACTTCATCCCCATCGCTAAAACCTGATGTAAAAGAAAGTACGACCTCATGCCAGAGTCTCAAACACTATTGCGGATGAGACAAATGTGAGGTAATGTTAAACATTAACATTGAATAAGATTAAAGTAAGATTAAAAACAGTTCTACATAAAGCATCAATATTTTTTCCCATTTCTTCTTCCAAAGGCCTGATGACTTTAGCACACATGGATAGACACAATATGGCTACTTTTTCCTTTCGCCTAACAAGAGGAAATGCCTGGGAATTACCTGTTGGGCCCAAGAGATCTTGACGAGCCCCATGCCAGGCCAAAGAGAGGTGCAGTGAAAACCTCCACTTTCACAAACAAAGACTGAGGCGGACCCAGGTCTCCAGGGAAAAATATGCTGATTAATTCCACTTTGCTTGATTTTTCACGGTTTTCACCACACACTGACTGACTGACAGGCTCTGCTACAAAGACAGCATTGAGACATCTTCACTAATGTGGCTGAGTTGTTAAGGTTTGATATTGTTAATGACGTGAAACTGAAGCTGAGAAACTGACACTTTGACCATGAGTTTGGAAGCTGAAAAAGTTTCCCATCCGCCTCCCGTTAGCTTGGAGAAAAGACTCCCAAACACACTTTTTCCAAATTAGACACAATATGCTCTTACATCTGATTGCTGGAGCGAGATCATGCTCGGCTGTGTTAAGTTAACCATCAAAAGGGTTCAGTGATTTCTAAAGTTGTTTCACTGCCAGGAAGGACAGCGGCTCTCAGTAACTGTCAGGGAAAAGAGGAAATCATGCAATAACGTTTTTTCTACGTTACTTCATAGAGTGCGAAATAAAAAGGAAGAGGAAAAAATACTGGCTGATCAGATGTGTTACAGTTCATGACTCGGTTTTCTTTATCCACCCTTTATTATTCCATGATATTTAGGTCCGTATTCACTGGTGGAAAACACTGATCAGGCATCTCCTTGGACTCTTGGAACGGTAACATCAGTGTTCCCAGTTGGACTATCTCCGGGCTCGCTCAAAAGTCAGCCAAATGTCTGATTCTCATCAAACGGGGTAAAAAAAACACTCAAACAAAGAGTCATCACAATTCGTCTAGGAGGGAAACGTGTCAGCGTACTTGGAGGAGACAAGCCAGCTATGAAAACAGTCTGCCTCAAGTCTTGAAAGTGTAGTCAAGTTAATAGAGAATGATAAGGCAAAGTGTCTTTCCCCAAAGAGGGTAGGTAGGTAGTAAAAGGTTTTAAAGCAATTATCTCAATCACTTTTACGGAGGAGGCCTTAGAAGTGGCATTGAATGAATTAGGTTTTGGCAAAGTTTAGTTTCTCCCTACTGGGACAGTACCTGCCAACTAACTTCTGACCTATTTCACCACCTCTATCCATCCAATCCATCCACAGTACCCGTTCCAACTTTTTTTGTGTTTTTCTAGCCCCTCCTTCCATTCCAGGAGATTTAACCTTGGGTCACCACCAACTTCTTAATCAGGTCTGCACATGACCATTCCTTTCAATCCCCACATACCAGGAGAGGAGCACACCCTGATACAGTAAATTATGATAAAGAGCTCACGACTCAAAATCGAGCGACCATATCCCAGTATGAAAGCTAAGGGGCCCGCGATACATCAATAAAAAGATTTGGGTGGTGGGTCGGCAGGATGGGGAGGGGCTGAGAAGCCACTCCAGAAAATCCACACTTCAAAAGAAGTCAGTTTTAGGTTGAGGGGGGAGGAGTGTGTGTGTTGGATGTGCGAAGGATAAAGTCGCTCTATAAAGTCTGCTAGGCCAATCCAATGTGGTCACCAAAGCAAAGAAAAAAGGGAAAATGAAAATACAAGACATTTACGTGTGTGTGTGTTCTTGAAATTCTTTGAAGACCTGAGCTTCAAGAAAAAAAAGACATAATGATTACCAGTCGGCTTATCGTCGTTTTTACGTCTTTGGTCTAAAATTCATGAGCTGTGATCTCACTCTGTCAACACAGCATGATTTCAAAGTGTTTGGCTCTCCATTGTGTTCCTATTGTGGTTCTTTCACCAAACGTCGGAAGAATGGTATGGACCCGCTGTCAGACGGGGCAGCAGCAATTTCCTGGGTTAACCAAAAAGGTTACCAAGGTCAAAAAGTGCCCAAAAGGTCATGGGAGGGTGAGGTCAGAAAATTACCATTCAGCCAATTTTTTTAGTGTTTGATGAGAAAAACTGCCAGATCCACAATTCATATTGTGCAGTTTTCTTGAGGTTCTTCGGTTTTAACCCACTGTGAATATTACAGATTAAATTAAATTAGAAATGACATAAGTAAGCCTGACTGGCAGTGGTTATGTGATGCTAAAAAAAAGAACACTTTTAAGATGAAAGTTTTACTTCTTCAAATATACTGAGAAAATTAAGCAATGTCCTGAGGGAGTAGAGTAATAATTAATTCATTTCCAGCCCAAAACATATTAGGTCAGCTTTTAATGGATGACTTTGGTGATGTTTTATTTTGTATTTTGGAACACACTGAAATACGCGAATCAAGAAACTCTTCCATCTATGAAGCACATCCTGGAAGTCTGCCCAGACTGAACCCACATACAGTATTTATCAGCAGGGAAACGGAGCCAGAATGCACTTCAAAGAGACGCCTCGATAAGAGCGCCCCGATAACCTTAAACTTAGACCAGCCTGCTGCACTGCTGAACAGTGCCCAGAGCTCTTTAGCTGACATGAACTTGTTAAACTAAAAGTGCTTAAGAGTACGTCTTGGATAGCAGCAGTATCAAGTATCAGCAGGCATTATTTAAAGCAGAAGACCGAATGCCTATATTTCAGTCTTACTGATACCTCTATGACCAATGTTTCTCAACCACGGTTCTCAGGGCCCACAGTGCTTCATGTTTCAGGTGCTCCAGAACACCTGATTCAAATGACTGCATTACCTTCTTAGCATATATAGTATTAAGTGTAATGGCTTATCACCCATTTATTAAGTCAAATGTGTGGCAGATAGAAAACACTTAAAGCATGCAGGACATTGGCCGTGAGGAACAGGGTTAAGAAATATTGACTATAACTATATCCACTTGTCCTAATCAGCTAATCCAGGGGAATCGTAAATTTTGCTTTGAATATTTGCAATTTTATATTATCGAGTATTCAAACTGTCTCAAAAAAACAGAGGTGGGTATACAGTAAAGGCGAGGTGAATGAAAGTCCTCATTCAAGAGCTGGAATCCCATCATCAGACAGGATTCAGTCTCCTGTTTTGCAAAACACTAAAATCTTCTCACATGGAGGAAATGCGCAGTAATATTTTGCCTCAGCAGATGGCTGCAATCAAAATAAAGTTCTGTATTTGATTTAAAATATTTAATTTGGTTTACATTTTTACTAGGGATGTCAATGTTAATGCGTTAATGCTTGCATCTATCCAGAAAATTTTAATGTGCAAATATTACATAATCCATATTATTGAAATTACTTATTTTAACCTGAAAGCTTCTCTCTCACAGAGGGTTATGTAATTCACAGCACCGTCTTGTCACACTGGACACGACGAATGACAGCAAAAGGTTCAAATATTCCGTCACTTGGGGCGACAGCAGTTTTCTGCACGTAAAACTATAAGAGCTCAAAATTTCACTATTCACTTGACTCATCGCACAAATTCTAAAGGGAATGATTACAGAGGAATCAACGTTACTTCCCGTTAGTCAACGCCATTATAATACTGAGGGTGAAACACGCAAATTTTACCCTGATGAATGTTTGGATTAAACCAAGGTCGCATGTAGCCTACATATTGCTATGGTTACTTATCGTTCCATCAAACCACAACCAATTTATAGCTAACATTTCAAGATTAACATTGAAAGCAAAGTGACTTCTTTTAAGCCTTCCACAATATGAAAACTTCAGAAATGTTTGCTTGAGACAATAAAACATTTTCTTAAACATTGTTTGAAATTGTGCATATTTAAATCTTAAGCTTACAAAGTTAAGCATAATGATTAATCACAGTGGTGCAATACGATTAATTTCACAGCACAAATTTTTTCTAACTTTAATCTCAGCCTTCTGAGACCAAAGTTTGATTTTTTTCTTTTTTCTGTACTATTCTATATGTTGATTCAGTTTTAAATCTTTGTTTCGAAGTTGAAATTATGGCATTATTACTCAAAACTAATATATAGTGAGAATCACCAATTCACCAATGCTTCAAGGAGTGAAATGAAAACTGGCTTCAGTCAGGCGAAAGAACTTATTGGCGAGAGGATCTATACAGACTCATTTGGTTTTAGTGTGGACAACATCTAAGAACTAAGTCTACTTAAGGACAGAAATGAGGCCTTTCTCTCAACCGATGAGTGCTCTTCTGCAAATGAAGATGACAAACAATCTGCACTGAGAGGCGACGGGACTCAGAGAGACAGTGTCAGGGGTCAGCGAATGAAACGGCAACACCTCTGCCGCCACTTGACAGCTTTAAAACCGGGTGGCAGAAGAAAGTGCAGGGCTGTTTGAGAGAGGGTGGGAGCAGCACTTGAGGCCAGAATGGAAGACACAAGCCTCCCAGCAGCAGCAGTCAGAGGCAAAGGGACACAGGGGCTACTGTTCCCATTGAGCCCTTTGTCTCCCTGGCGCTCTCTTGTTTTTCCTCAGCAAACCGTGGGCACAATGAAGGCGGCATGCTCCCCTCCCCTAGCGCAAAGGGGCTGTCAATACTGGACCTATCAGACCCTGAATGGCCGAATCAGGCTTCCCATGAAAATCAAGTCAATGACCTGCTTCCCCTGGCTCTCCTTGTCGTGAAGTGGGTGACAGCTATAATTTCAATAAGTGAAATAGACAAGGAGAGAGAGAGGGGAGAAGTTTTCTCACATGTTTCTGAGGATACTTTTCCTTGGACTCGGCATCCTCATATAAAATGCATTAATTCCTTCGCTGTGAGCTCACCATAAATGATTTGATTGTAGCCAATTCGACATAGTTTTCTGAACTTCCCTGAGCGCCATAAAACCAAAAAAAAGAAGAAAACAAGATGCTGGGAATGCAGAGAGAATTTTGAACCAAACATTTAATTTCAGCCTTCTGATCCAATCAAGTGGAAGAGAAGACAGGCTTTGTCCACCTTGGCCCATCCAAGAAAAAGTATAAGATAGAAGAGGAAAAGAAACGTAAAGATTTTGCCAAGATTTAGTCACGCCTTAAGGACTTGCTTAGTCAATTGCTGTCAGATCAAGAAGAAAAAGAGAGAAAAACATCCATGGTTGCCTTATATAAAAAAAGAAAAACACTTTCTCTTTCAGCCAAGTCGGGAGAGTCTCCACAGCCCGAATTACACAGTTACTTTAAAAGGATTTGCATTTAAAAGATTGCGTACAGGGCTTGAATGCGGGTCGTCTCTCTGTGACCATAGAAACACTAGAAAAGGTGGAAAATTCAGTCTGCTGAACTTTAAACGACTTTATTAAAGTGTCACTAATCAGACGTGAAAGACACAAGGTTTTAGTGTTTGTGCTAACTTACAGAAAACTGAGGGGGGAAAAAAGGCTTAATGACCTGTTAAGAGCATTACTTTGAAAAGCCTTGTTGATGTCTCGCTTTGTAATAACGAGCGAAGCAATGCTCGAGACAGGAAAAAATTAATTCCCAAAAACATTCCAAGAATTTTGAAAGAGACAATCTAATTTCAGGTCAGCAGGCATGTGGAAACAACTAATACGTGCTGTCATGTGAGTTCACATTATCTCCAATCAATAAAAAGATATATTACGCTTAATTCAGCAAACAATTGACAAACCAAAAGACCACCTGTTGTGAAAATTGAATACAATTATTAGAAACTGCAAATAAATGCTTGATTTAAGAACATTCTGGCGTGTATTTCCCTTTAGAAAAAACCAAATTCCTAAGCAGAAAATTGCTACCATTACAGCATAATGGGATAACAACCCAAAGAATAATCCCTCGCTAACAATAGCGAGGTTTGAAAAGACTTCTTTGAGCCTTTTTTGGTGTCTGCCAGCAGAGCGCTGCATTTTACGGCCACCAACCAGCGATGTAATCTCCGCTCAATGGAGACCTGGAGAGACGGGCTCCACACAAAGTTTTCTTCCACCGCACACCCATCTATACATCCATCCATTGATTTATCCATTTCATCCCTAAGGAAATGGAAAGACCTCATTTCCATCTGACACAAACCGGGCAAAGGAGTACGAGGCCTTATGATTGGAAGAAATAAAAACCTCTAAACAACAGGACACGACTGTGAGCATGGGAGCTGAGAGGGGGATGATGGTAAACAAATTAACATCAGAGCAACAGAATAAAGAGCAGCTCTGATCTCCTAGGCTGCTCCTAATCATATACACCCTAAATGAACCATCCTGGGACTTCTCCCAAGTTAATTTCAGTGCAAGAATTAATTAAAGCAAGAGCGAACTGCAGAACAGCAACAAAAGGCAGCGTAATCATTGCAAGTTAATTTGAGTCATAATGGTATACATTTGATTTTCTGAGACATGCTGAGCTAATGAGGAAAATACAATTAAAAATGAGAGGTTTTGATAAGGAAAGTTTAACTTTTTTATCTCCTGAGGAGGAATAATGAATTGAAGGATGCGCTGGAGGTTGAGAAACCCCGTTTTTATTTTAAGATTGAAGTCAAAAACACGTTGGGAGAACTGCTGCAGGTCATCTGAACAGTGCTGGTTTCAACACTGAATTTAATCAAGGTGTACTTTGAAGCAGAATTATTCAGATTGTTCCTTTTTCTTATAGAAGATTATCAATAAATGCCATGTTTACCATGTTTCTAAATATGACTCCGCAATTATTTGCATACTGTTTGGCAAAACAGTAGCATAACTATTTCTCTGCAGCAGTTTTTTGCTGTTGTTGTTTTTAGTTTTATTTTTAACTTTATTTTCAGAGTCAGTGTCAGTGTCGTAAGGCTTTAACTGCATGTTGTTAGATTTAGTACCAAAACCCCTGTGAAGACATTTTCACATTTATTTTTATGGATGATATTTTTTTCTTCCACTCTTTTTGGTATGCTTTAGTTGGTTACTAAAAGACTCCACATTAATGGTTTCAAAGTGGTGAGAACTTCTTCAATCATTTTGGATCAGTGTGTAGGACGTGTAGTACTTGTTAGTCGACTCACTGGACAACATATTGAAAACTAATTCTCCTTTTACTTTAAATTAAGAGTCCAAAACATAATTTGGGGCTCATGATGATATTAAACTGAAACAACTACAGCTTCACGAAACAAACTACAGTGCAAAGCCAGACATTGTGCCTCATTCTTAATTTTCACAAATTTGCATTAACAGTTTGTTTTAAATTTAGCAAGCTGTAGGAAACCTACTTTGACTCAGATGTTCTATTATTAAACCACCTCTGTCTCATTAGAAGAAACTAAATCTATTGTTTGGATGTTTTTCATAACATTTCAAAACGAAATATAAAGTTAATGCCAAGAAGAAAAGAAAAAAGGAAAATCTAATCGGACTCAATGTGCTGTTAAGATTTAAATCATTAGCATTTTATCATATTTTAAGTTCAAGTCACTTGTTTCATAAAGAATAAGTCATCATATTTTAATTATTATACTGCTGAAAAGTTAATTTGTTTCATTAAATCCATCCACAATGAGAAAATGTTTCATAGATTAATTAAATGCCGAAAGATGTTTTCAATCCTTTATTTATGTTAATTATAACAATGTTTAAGATCAAAACAATAAAAAACAATTTGCTAATATAGAAATTTGGGTTTATTGAAGAGTATTTTTAAACTAGAAGATTTTATCTGACAAATACGCCTAAGAAGACACATTCTCACTTACTGAATATGATTGTCATTTATTACTAAGGTTGCAGATATACCATATTTTTGTAACTATTGGCTTCTGACTTGCTCTTCTTTTAAAACAAAAAAAAACTGAAGAGCACATAAAATATAAAACATTCAGTCAACTCTATCTAATAACTGTACATTCATGGTCTTGCTTTGACAATCAAATCTCTAAATGTTTTGAGAAGAAGAAGGAAAATACAGGCGTTAATACCGAGCAGCACCATGTCCGCCCAGGCTTTCACATGAGGGGTGTTTGCTGGGGGCAGACGGGACGTTTGACAGCGAGGGAATCAAACTGGTTCCATATGAGAGCAGCTGGCAGTACTCCAGCCTCGGGGGCAGCGACGGCTTCCTCTGAGTCAAAGAAGGGGACTCATGTAAACTCAGCAGCAGGGGTCATGCATAAAGCCAACAAATGAATCTTGAGTTTCAAAGACAGTTTGAAATTTGATGCGCTTGCTCTGTTTCTGATTGATTTTCTTGCTCAGAGTTGAATTCCCATAGTGGATATGTAAAATTAAAGAGCCAAACGATAAAAAAGGGGCAAAATCTGCCAAACCTCCACCAGATCTAAAGCATCTGTTGTTATCCAAGGTTTGCAGCTGAAGTAATCATGGGTATTCAGCTTACTATGTCTTTTGTATTGCCAAATTTGAGAGTTTTTGAGAAAGCAGTGTGTCCAACCGAACCACGCATCTGAAAATGTAACAGATGTTGCAATTTAGGTCCCCAATCAAACAAAGTCTACGTGTGAACACACCCTAAGGAAGAATGGACTGACTGGTAATGCTTTAGACATTCCCATAATATTTCACAGTGCCAGTAAATACATCAGTCAGCTTTAACATTTGACCTTCGACAGGTAAAAAACCTCTTGTACTGACTCATTCACATGGATGGTACTTTTGCCAACAAACTGAGCAATTTTGCAGACTAATCATGCCCCCTACATGGCAATAACGCTCCCCTGCAGAGGCAGCACCCTTCATCTAGAGATGGTGAAATAAAAGATCATGGTCCCACTACACAGCAGGTAGAAAACTGATAGGCTCTCATATCAGAGGTGGGAGGCAAGAGACCTGAAGGATCTGATGTTGCTGATTTTCTTAGCCTGAGTCACTCCAGAACATCGTCCTCTAAGTATAATGTCAAGGCTTTTTCAACAGCAAAAGTGGAACCTACTCAATACCCTCTTGTTTGCAAACATATATCCCTGCATAAAACTGCTCAAATGTGAGAGCTTTGAAAGAAAAACATCTTAAATCGCTGCCTTGTAACTGAGGTCCAACATCTGTGTCAGAATGAAAAAAGGCTTCAAAAGAGCCAACTCCAGGACTCTGCAGGCAGCTGCTGAAGGACACAGAGAATACAGCGTGAAGTTTTACGGTCCAGCCTGCAGCGAGGCATGATGGGAAGTAATAACCACATCATTACCAACAGGGCCTCGGCCTTGTCAGGCGTCAGAAGAATAAAGAGAGCATGCAGAGTTCACACTCGAGCTGCCAGTCCATGGCGCTGTGGGACTCGGTCTCAGGATGACATGCTGCGACACATATACACAAATATTTATCAGCCTGGTGAAACTCAACTTCTGAAAGAGTGCATCTGCCTGGACACACATAGCTGTTCGTCTGGCTGCCACAGCTCTGCTTCCGCTAGTGTTCTGCCAAGTTAGTTCAGAGTTCACAGGTCCGCCTCGGACGGCTCCTGAGAGCCTAGCTACTCATCGGATCGCTCACTCATTATCAAATAGCTGCATCAAGTGGCACGAAACTCCACGGGATCATGTGTAAATCTGCAAGAGGAGGGATTAGCACTGAGGCAGCTGGCGTGCCTGAAGTCTGCAGGCTTTCAGCGGGAAGACGTAAACATACATAAAGAATGCAAAGACATATGCCAACTGTGTACCGCACTTACATAAAGAGTCCTTTTGAAGGATTCTGATAAAAACCACTACGCATTCCAGGAAAACGCTTCTCAGTCCGGTGACATTACAAAAGTAAAATAGCTGTTAACAATGAAATTTATGATTCATATACTGGTAAACCTCAATGACTAAGAAATGACCATGAAACCTCTCCAAAGCCACAGAAGATACTAAACCTTATTGGACAAGCAACACTCTGCAAAGCCAGGACTTCCCAATGAATGTATTGTTTGTTCATTTTACTTCTTGTTAACAAGTTGACACAAAAAAATTCTTGACTCATTGTTAAGACAAGATTGGAGCATAGACAAAGAAGAACCTGTAAAAGTTGTAAGTAGAGCTTTGTTTTTCCAGAATGTGTTAAGTAGCTTGCAAATTAAGAGGTCTAGCATAACTTTAAATTATGTCTGGACTCTGAAAAATGTTGTGAATGTGATTTTTTGTGGTTACTTTTCAGTAACGTTATTTTCCATCAAATAAAAATGCATTAAAGAATATTCTTTTATCTAAAATAAAATTAACTTTCAGAACTACAGGACTACAGTTCAGCACACATAGCAGCTTAATAGTAGAAGAAACAATGATGTTTGCTGGAAAGTCAACCTGCAGCAACTTACAGCAAATATCCAGCACTGTGGAAAAACTCCCGAGTCATCACTTACACTTTATAATTTGCTTCACTTGGGCATAAATGCCTTTTCATATGTTAAAGAGTTCTTTGTAAATATTTCTGCAAGCATTTGTGTATGTAAGACAACAAACTCTGACCTGTGAAGCAATTGAGCGTAAAAAAGCTCAAGGGATAAAAGAGTGATGTTGTTTAACAGACAACCTAGCAAAGAACCAATCTATTATTAAATGCTTAATCACTTTGAAGCCACCATCCTGTCTCAAATACATCCATTGTTACAATCTCTTTATGATCAATAAAGGATGATGCATTTATTGAATCAAAAAATTTTTTGGTGTTAGACGTTTGAGAAAAATAGACTAATAAAAACCTTGATAAGATTTAAGAATTCTTGCAGAGAAAAACTGAAAGTAATGCAGACCTACGAGGTAAAAGCCCTGTGGAAAAAGACACTGAAGAGCAACATTTGATGCAGATAAAAACCACAAGTGACAAGAGAAAAAGCTGTTTGTTTAAGTTTGATGCAGGTCTTATTATCTGAAACAAATCTCCACCCACTTGTTTGGTAATCACATTTTTTCTCATGTTTCAAAAACTTCTTGGACATGTTAAGCCACTGATATATATTTTAGTCTTGTGCTAGAGGTGGGCCAAGCAGAGACATTGCAAACACGTGTATGTCAAATCTGCCAAGTATAGGCACTTGACCTGAAGCATGATGTAACGGCATTCACTGTGAGTTGATCAAACGCAGATCAAACTTTTTACATCTGTTAAAGACAAGACTTTCGACTACTACTCATCTGCATCTTCATGTGTACTTATGTAATTTAAGGACTTGTTTTCACAGCCAGGAACAAGAAAAGTGCACAAAGAAGACTTGGAAAATTTTTAGATAACCTGCAAAATGATATTTGAAGTGGCATATTTATGCTGTAACCCTCTTTTTCATTTAGCCACTAGCTTTCACATTCAGGCTGTAGAACTGTCCGTGAAGGCTCAGCAGCAGCCCCCTGGATAAGATACAGATATACTTCTGTTATATCGGATCACCCCCTCTTTGTAATACCATAAGAACGCAATGTCCTGGGAGGGAGAATTCATTACGATCTGCCTCTCAACAGCAGGCCAGCCAAGTTTAGACGTTTTTGCATGATTCATTTTGCAGTGGATGGTTTTATTTTGTTTTTATTTTTTCCATCTCTGTGAGCTACGTGTCAGTGCCAGAGACGCCAAGCAGGATAACAGTAGAGAAATGAGAAAAGGGTGCCAAGATTCAGTGGGTTGTTGGGAAAGTATACAGTAACGATGGTGTTTATGGTTGAAGGCATGTAACAGGGGTATACAGACACAAACACGAGCAATTCAATTTAAAATGGTTCATTGTTTGAAAGGGAAGAATGTAGAGTCTGCTCTAAGAGCAGCAATTTGTTAAATTACACCTTGACATCCCAACACAATAGACCCTGGTGAAAATTGTGCCGAATAGAAAAATCTCAGAAACAAAAGAGCCAAAATAGCCAAAATGTCAATAAACAGAACTGAAACCACAGCTTTCCCTTTTGTCCTTTAACTTCCCCAAACAGTCAACAGCTCAGAATGCAAAAAACTTTAATAAAAATGTCAGTTTAGTCAGACAAAGCCTGTAGCGCTGCAGCTCAGGTACCTCAGTCATGAGCAGCAGCCTGAGTCACGTTGACTAGACCCCGCACAGTGCTGCCCAGAGCCCTCACCAGCTGCTTTCAATTAAACTGACCCAAATGGAGAGGGGAAAGGAGGCCTGCATTCACCCAAAAATGCTTAGCTGCTTCAAGCCAGGAGCTCTTACTGCTCTCTGTGTCTGACAGCAGATAAGTTGTTCAGAACTTGCATAAACAAAAGAGTTTTGTTGGTTATCCAAGAACCAAACTCCTCTAGATGCCATGCAGAAGCAAGAGAAAATGTTTACAGGCAATCTTTGCATCCAGTCTATGCTGTGATACTTGACTGCAGAACTGTAATGTTAAAATACAGAGTAAGCAGCGCCAAACACAACACTGATCCAAGAATCTGCCTGAATGAGATAATAACCATGCTAGCTGAAGATCATACTTTGCAGTTATTGTCTCTGAGACCACAAGCTTTTTTTTCTGAGACATTCGACTCTCAGCAAACAACCGCAGACTTTCAGTGAAATGACCCTTGGCAGAAAAACCAATTTAGCCAGTGAAGAACGGCTGGCTTTGTGTTTTAACGTCCTGCTGCACGGAAACACATGATGAGAAGCACCTGCTAATTCTGTAAAAGCAAAAGACAACCTGTCGCAGTATGACAGCTGAGGGAAATAAAATGGTCAACTTGAGCGAATCTAATGTTCCAAGCCAAAATGTTGACTCCTGTCATTGAGGTGGAGGTGATTTTGACATGCAACATTCTTGCAGACCAGCCCAACATTCCTGTCTCCTCCCGTTTTACAAAGGCTGCTCAGAAATGGCTTGAGCATCCAAAATTCTCCAGACTCAGGTCCGAATTGATATCCTCCAGTAAAGCCATTGTTCATTGAAAGTCTCTCCAACAGTTTATTTATTTAACACCAAGAAAAGGAATCTTGTATCTGATTTAGCCACTAGTTTCGTCTGTTGTCCTTAAGTCAAATAAAATAAAATATGCAGCAAATAGAAATTTACATCAATAAAAGCAACACACTGTCAGAAAATCTGAGTTCATCAAATTCATTTCCTTATTCCAATGTAGTTTTCTGACTATTACAACTACAGCATCATCACACAAAAACAGGAGGTAGTTGGTGCCAATATCAGAACTTAAGGCAATTCCATAGGAAAGAAAACAAGTTACAATTGGCATTTAAACAACACAAAGAGTTCTTAAAATGTTCTTTATTTCAATTGGTCAGTTTTCAAAATACTTAATGGGGTAGAAGTACTGAATAAATAATTCAATCTTTCCCACCGAACAGTTCAATAAGAACAGGAAGGAAGGAATTTGAAAAGCAATAAAACATATAAAAAACTTCTACAATGGGAAAAAAATTCCCAGAAGAATTTAGCAGACAATCGTGAATACTCAAGGTTTTTGAGGAGGCCAAGCAGTTGTCAAATGAAGAGCATGAACAGAGTTACGACTACCACTCTGTTGCACAATTTTAAAAAAAAACGTACAACTTGCACAGAAATTGACTACCGGAAAAAAAGTCATGCAGGGACAATCTGTGAGGTGAAATATTTCAGTTTCAATATTGAAAGCAGCTGCAGATCAGCTGTGGTTTGGCCTTGCTCTGAGTTAAGACTCGCACAACACACTGAGCAAGAAAATGATTTTGCAAGGTTAAAGAGTAAATCAGGTAGCAAATAGAATAAGCATTACGGTTTAAAATATATGTTTTATTTTCTTAATAAAGTTGTATTATTCTGCTTGCAGATCAAGAGAAACAGCAGATCTCCTGTTAGGAAACTCACGACATAAAAGTTGGGATACATTTTTAAAATTTTGTTGTGCTTTCTTTCTTGCACAATGACAATAAAAGGAATTCTGATTCTGATAACAATAGAGTTACGCTAGACAATAAATCAATAATATACATTATGATAGAGACGTGGTCAATATTAATATATAATCTGACAGAAATATTCAATATTTAGAATACTCACTGAACTCTGATTCAGAACCACACAACATTATGGGGGTTGTAGGTAGCTATCGTGGCCAACTAAGCCAGGTTGGCATCAAATAACTCAGTCATTGGTTACCTGGTAACTCACCGATTATTTGATTACCTAGAAGCGACTTGTTGGATAGCTTGCACAGCAGCAGTTTAAGGTTTGCCGCATAAGTGTTTAAAAATAAATTACATTTAGATGAAACTGTGGATAAAAGACAAAATACTGCCACCAGTTTGGCAGTATTCCAGACATTTAAAACAAAAAACAAATCAATGATTATCAGTATCGACTGATATGAAACATTGTGACATGTTTTCCAGCCATATCGTCGAGCCCTGCCACAGCAAGGTTCTCACTGCCTGGTGCCAGTCTATCTTTGCTCATTCCTTTTCTTCCCCTTGCTGTTCCTCGCCCTTTGTCCTCCATCCATCCCCCACATCACTCCTAAATTATCTGTCCAGGCTGCAGGAGATACCCCTTCCTGCCTGAGGGTCACTTGTCTTACTACAATGAGGTGTTTGCATGTGCACCCCTGACTGCATGCATGAGAACGCAGCCGCTCTGTCTCATCTGATGTCCCCAGAGGCGGGACACTCTGGAAAAGGGCCGGTTCTACTCAAAGTCACTCAGGGGTGCCGCTGATCGATGGCTGGCTGGAAGTGAGATGTGCAAGAGAGCAGCAATCCCTTTAACTTCTTTTTTTTTTGTTTTTTGAAAGACATGAAGCAGAGTCAGGTCAGCTCTGAAAACAATGGAAATTGGCTTTGTGTATTTCTGCATGTGGATAAGTTGGAGTATTTGTTGATGCTAGGGAGCTCTGTGAGTCACGTGGAAGAATAAATCACCCCAGAGCTGGGGTCCATTATTACTGCAGAGAACTCGTGCCAAAATCAACCCAGTGCTCTGCTTCTTTCTCTCTAACTCCATTCGTTTTACAAGTGAAAGTAGTGGAACATTTTTTTTTTTTTTTTGGAGCTGGAGAGACTTGGGCATTTTTTATGGTCTCCTCACAGTCAGAGCAGAACAGAAAGAAGGGATGAAGACTTCTCTGAGATGGAGTCCTAACAGGGAAAGACTTATTTTCTCAGTGAAAATCTGCAGCTCAACTGCACTCAATCAAGCTTACTTCGGTTCAGTTGATGTAAAGCTTGGAAACTTAACTTCACAGCTTCTGACGCACCTTTCTGATTGCACTTAACGAAATCCTAAATGGCTCCCTTTTGATCACGCCTAATTCTGCAGACCAAAGCAGAAATGCTTGCCCAGCGGAGGTTCTGACTATTTTGGTCTCACATTTGGTCGGCGACTGCGCGCTTAAGACTAAGGAATGACCCCCACCCAAATGAGGCATGACAATCAAAGTTGCACTACAACAGAAATGTATCTCTGATGTGAAAATAAACCATACGATGCAAAACTCTGACCAGCGAGCCTGCGCAGTTCAGGCCACGGCCATTTATTATTGTAACTTGAAGTCCTGCGTCAACTTTGCATGAGTGAAGAGAGAAAAGCTGTGGACAGTCGACCACAGAGCAGACAAACCTTTTCTTTTAATACACATTCATGTTCCCTTCACCAGCATATTTTGTGTTTATAAATAGATGATGTGAATACTGTGTGTTTTAACCTGTTTACACAAGTGTAGGGCAGGGCTACCACACTGAGACAATTCAGTTTGCCACAGATGACAATTCAAGAAATGTCAAAAAGTTTCATTTTGAGCTCTGAAATCTCCATTGTAATGTTTTGCATTTGAATCTTACACACATTTATTAAAGGAAAATAATGTATCTTCTCCAACCTGGCTCAATGTGAAAAAAGTAATTTTTCCTGTTAACCTAATATCTGTTTGTAGCAACTCTTGTCAAATAGGTTTTATTCAGGAGATTTCTTGATATTGCAGCTCTTACGTTATTCAGGTCTGGGTCTGGCTGGTGATATTGAACAAAGGAGGTCAAGTTGATTTTGATTATGATTTATTTTTCCTTTAATAAATGAAATTATTGCTTGAAAACGTACCTTTATATTTATTCAAGTTGGATATTAAAATGTATTTTATGATATAAATGACAGATGGAAGAAATCTGTTTTCACCTATTGCTTCGAGCAGAATAACATTTTTCTGACCTTTTAAAATCATCTTGACAGTCATGAGATGCTGCTGTCCAACCACAATAACAGATCCAAAGACTTTAATGAGCTGAAGTCCTGATAAAGAACTCAAGAAATGTTAAAGTTCAGCACCGAGGATCAAACAAGGTGGAGAGCAGCCAAAGATATTCAACACTTCTGAATGGAGAGACATAAAACGAATGAAGCAAGACAAACCCAAGCAAACAAGAAAAGACTCACAACAAATAACTGTCTTTGATAGCCACATATTCATAATAAACTACATAAAACAGACTTATTTTGCTTGCCACAACCATTCAAGTGTTCCTGCAGCTGATTGAGAGTTTGAACTTGTGGCCAGCGTGTCTGTGTGGCTCTATGTGTTCTTGGCAGCATCTGCCTGCACGCATCTATGCACGACTGAATGTTTATCCGACTTTTATTGCGATGGTGTCTCGTAAAAAACGTTGTGAGACAAGCTGGCCCTCCTCAGCACCGGCCGACCCGATGTCTGCTGGGACCACCTACGAGAAGAGCAGCAAGCAGATGCCTCACCTTGTCGATGACCATTTAAAAAGCGCTTGTCCGTCCAGATTATCCTGTGAATTACAACTTCGGTCATGGCCAGTGCATCACAGTCTCTGCTAAAGTACATGCGGACAATTGGATACACAAAATAGTGCAATCAGACCGTGAATTACAATGCACAAGGATGTAGTTTGTTCTGCATCATTCCTCTTTCCTCCTCTGGGAACCCTGATGTCTGCATATTAAGTTCTGTTCATGAATCCCAGGTTTGGTTTGAGCCAAACAAAGACGAGCAGAGCTCTGATGTGTAACAATGGTCGACCTTTCCCTAGAAACTGCTGTCATCAACGCTTCAAAAAATATTAATACTCTCATGCAGAGACAGAAATACACAAAACCCAGCATCCGTATCGAATCATCCAGCTGTACATGACCTTCTTCTGCCGGCTCGCTGACCTGGCTGGCTGTGTCGGTTTTGTGTTTCAGCGAGTCTCTTTTTCTGGCTTCTCTAAAACCTTAACACGGTCTCTGATGACTGAATCACTTTTTCACCGGTGTTTGTATTCAGGATAATTTAGTATCACAAGAATATCAAAGCAGCACAAAATGGAATCAGAAAGACAATTTATCAATTTTTAGATCTTGATTCTAAACTGTCTAGATTAAATACATAAATGAATTGTGTAGGAACATTTTTATCTCATAATACATTCAATATCAGATTAATAAAGTTATAGCACATTATCTGATAAATAATTTCCACCACAAAACTCGTTCCCAATTAAATCAGAATTTAATTGGGAAATAAATGCAATAATTATTGAATAGTAATAAGAAGGAGAAAAAAAATAACATTTAATGTTTCTTCGCATATTTTGTAGGATTGTCTGTCTCATTAGAACTGTAAATATTAACATTTTGGACAATTGTATGTGACACACCAACACAAAGCAGAAGACGAATATGACATGGAAAGAAATTAAGACATATATTGTTTTGTTTTAATAATAAAATCCATCCTTCAAATTTCTAACAATTAGTAAATAGCATTCATCTGTGTGTCATTTAATCTGAATTTAAACTGAGAAGCAACCAAAAATAAATTTGGAGGAGTGATGAGTCCAAAACTCATCACTTTTAGAAATGAAAGAGGAAAACACAGAATACAATCCTGGCAGAAAAATGAAGAGGATGTAAAAGACTTGAGCCTGAAGTGGAGGTTCACCTTCCAGCAGAAAATGTCCCTAAACATCAGCAGAATGACACATTACAATTATCCAGATTTGAATCTAACTGAAAATATGCGGCGAGATTTGATAATGTATGTTCACAGATGTTCAGTGGCCTGTTTTTAAAAAAAGAAGTCTCCAGTTGTGCAAAGCGGCTACAGACGTATCCCAAAAGTTTTCCAGCTGGAATTGAAGCGAAATGTGGATGACAGAGGATTTTAATCAGGAAGAACAAATATAAACGCACACCACACTTTTCAGATTTTACATGTAAAAATGTTCAAAAACTGTTATATTTCCCTTATATTTCACAATTACGCATTTCTTTATGTCAGTCTGCCACACAAAATAAAATCCACTGAAATTTTAAGTGGTAATATTACAAAAGGTAAAGCATATTAAAGCGTCTAATTAATATAAAGGAAATTACAACTATTGAACAGAGTTTAGAGTTAAATTCTTTGGGCTTTTCCAGTGTTATATCCAAAATTATTCAGTTCCTTCTGAAGACCCTGAACTGTTCCCTCCCTGCTTTCTTCCCACTCTTTAAGAAACCCTGTTGCCACAACACTTCCTCCATTCCTACAACTCCTAGCTTCATCACTTGACATCTCCAGAAGAAACCTTGAACACACTCTTTTCTTAAATCCAAGTACAACTCTTACAGGTGATGAGAGGGGAGGAGAGCTGGCTGTCAGGAGAATCCATGCACACTCCTAAATCTGCCAGGGCGAGACGTTGGCACAGACAAAAGAATAATAAAAGTCCAGCAAAGTCCCTGACGGGGCAGCACAACACTTTATCTGAAAAGGCAGAACAAAGGAGGGCCTGTGAAATGCTTCCACTGTGTTTACTTTACAGGGGAACAATGCCTTTAAGAGGAGGGGGCAAGAAGTGATGTGGCACTTTGGGCCTCTGAGAGAATAATAGCACTTCAATTTGATTAGAAGGGAGTTCAGAAAGCTTTTGTTGCTTGCCAGTTTATGGCTACAGAGACGCTGGGATAAAACACAGATAATAAATAGAAACGAGGGAGAGCTGCATTATTCAGAAGAGGTTTTCTTTGTTTCTGTCAGAAAATAAAGAAATGTCTGATGGAATACTAAACATGTAGCTTGATAAACAGGTATGGAGTTTAAAAAGTTTTTATAAGCATAGTGATGGAAAGAAAACTGAATACACCCTTGAATAGCTGTTCATAAAGAAGTGTGGTCACCTATATAAAAGCATGGGTGTTTGGTGGTTTGCTGATTTTGGTTTTTACATAATTTCATTCAACCAAGACATTTTATTCAGACAGTTAACAAGGCTGACATTTCTCAAAAGATTATAAAGAAAAGCAGAAGGAGCATTAATTTATAAAAATGAGCTTTTCTATACATTTTTTCTGAAAAATTACTTGTTTTTAATCAGAAAAAAACTTCTCCAAAATCAATTTAAAACAATTTATCTTTCTTCCCATCACCCTAATCCCTATCTCTGATTTCAGGCTGAAGTTGGGATTCTCCCTGGACAACTTCAAAAAGTTAATCTTTCCTTCAGTCAGAAGAAACACCGAAATGTTCACCAAAGTATGAATAATTTTGTCTTAGCTGAACAGGACCTTAAAGAAGCTAATCAAATTGTCAAGTTGCACAGTTTAAATTGTGAAATTGCCAAAAAGAGAAGATGATTCTGCAGGCCTCAGTTAGGATGTAAAATGTGGAACCCTGGACAGTCAGAAACTAACTGAACAAGTGTGACTCAGTTGGCATTTGAATGAACCAAAACACTTCTGGAACATTTACATAAAACCATTGAAAATATTTGGCCACGTTGCACAGCATCATGTTTGGAGAAAACCAAACAATACAAACACTTCATACCAACTTTCAAACACGTTGATGGAGGAGTCATAGTTTGGGCTTTCCTTTGCAGCAGCAGGACTCTGGGACCTTGTGGTCACTGACACAAGCATAATCCAGTATTCTCAACTAAACTTGGTCATCAACAGGACAATGATCCCAAACACAGCAGCTAATCTGTCACACAAGGGCTGAACAAGAGAAGAAACAAGGTGTTGCAACCATTTAGTTGAAGTAAATCCATCTGTACATCCATTCATTATCTTCCTGCTTAATTCGGAGCAGCTTATCTGCAATTAAGGATGTTTTCTTTTATTTATCAATAATCAAGATACTGCTGGTAGAATAGTCATTTGTAGGATCCTTTCAAATATTCCAGAAAGTATCATGGGCCAAGGGTTTATTTATTGGCTCCTTCTGAGAGATACAACAGCCAGAGTTTGGTCCAGCCAACCACATCCGTGTAAACAAACAAAACTTGTTAAAATAAGAACTGGGTGCAATAAAATAAATTGCACATTTTATTCTGAATTTCCAACATTTGGAGAGCAGGCCAGTCTCCTCTTTGATCAGCTCATCTAATTGACACGAGTCAAACCATTTCGATCAAATGCCAGTGGTTAAATAGCCCCTTTGTGAAAACTAATCACTTCTCCTGTCACTTGTTTGTAAATGTAACAAACTGAAGGCGATTCATATGAGGAAGGTGGCACACAAACCCCTTTCCAGTGATCTGAGGCTGTTTAACGCCTGATGAGAAACACGTGCTGTGACACCAGTCGTGGCCCAGAGTGGAACGGAGAGCGCTGGATGGGATTCAGATGTGAGTGAATCCACTGGGAGTTCAGGGGGTGGAGGTTCTCCCCAGCTCCAAACAAGAACAACACAGGATGTGATGCGGCAAAACCTTTGAGCAAAATAAAAAAACATCCTCCTTAACTCTGTAAATCCCTCAACAACAATAGATAAAATGGCTGCCAAGATTTTTTTCACATCGTATTTACCAAACGTTGCAAATAAATGAAAGATTTATGGGTAATGAGGTCATCCAAGAAGAAATTAAGTATTGCCACTTTGAAGCTACTAAATGGAAACATCCCATTATGGATGTCTAACAGTGTGTACCACTGTTGGTCTACATGCAGACTGAAATGAGGTTTGCAGAATATGACCCAAATGTGATCCAGAAGGAAGAAACAGTTCTGCAGGCCTGACGCGAAGAACAAAAACTGACAAAGTTTGTGAGGTGTTTTAAGATCGCTGCTCCCGATAAAGCATCTCCAGCCGAATTCCTTTTGTCCGAATTGTTTTTAAAACGCCACACATGCCGCATAGCAGAGCGTGACATGCCAGCTTTCTCTCATGTATCCAAATCAATGGGGGGAAAACGAGAAACTGAGAACGTGAAAGGGTCACAACCCCAGGGATGGAAATGATCCCCCAGTTGCTACTGGGTATCCTGTGTATAAACACAGCAGTGGAAAAACATTAGTCTAAGTCTGTAGGTTTATGCTGTAGTGCTATTATGTCTTGCAGACAGAGAGGACACCAAACACTTTCGATATGACCTGCTCATTCATCCTGGATGTTGAGCTCACTGCAGTGCAAAACTAAACCATGTTCATATGAACTCATTCCCATTTTATTACTCTATAACAAACATCTAACTTTACGCAATAAATCAAGAAAGTAATCCATGATTTCAAAGTAGGAGGACAATGACAAATGGATTCTAAAATTTTCACAAATAACAATTTGAAAAGTGTGGGGTATATTTGTTTTCTGTCACATTTTACGCTGATAGCCTGAAATAAAAATAAAAAAAACAGATGTAACTTAATAAGGAAATGGATTCCTCTGGTGTGCAAACTGATAGGCATGCAAAGAGAGAATTCATCATACAAGCAGCCAAGAGGTAAATGGCAACTCTGGTCGTGCTGCACATATGCACAGCTCAGGTGGGAAAATCTGTCGACAAAACAGCTATGAGTTGTGCAACTTAAATAGTTGGCTTATTTGATAGATAGACAAGAAATGTGGTCAGAGTTAATAGAAAGATAGATGAAGCTAACTAAAGGGAAAACTCTAAATAAAGCTTCTTAGAGGCAACATATGACTGACGATGAGAGAAGTAATGACCCTAAACATGCAGCAACAGTTACAAGTTATTTACATCAAAGCAGATTTATATGCTACAAAGGCTCAGTCAAAGTCCAGACCTAAATCCAACAGAGGACTTGGGTCATGACTTAATAATGAATGTTCTCAGATGCACTCCTAACCTGATTAAGCTTGACCTATGTCACAAACACACATGACTTGCAGGTGTTATTCATAGTATTATCTCTGGGGCTAAGGAGGCTAAATACAAATGCACGCCACACTTTTCAGATTTTAATTTCTAAAAATATTAAATATCTACTTACAGCAATGTTCCATTTTTTTGTTACGCAGCATATCACATGAAATCCCAATAAAACACACTAAAGTTTGTTTGTATAGTACTTTTTAGGGCACTAATAATATTTTCCAGCAAACGGATTGTTATAATGACACAATTCAAGCCTAGACTGAAACCAAACCAAAGTTTAAGATTTGATGATGGAAAACTGAAGATCTTTATTCTCTATTTAACTCAGCAACCTTGTAAGCAGAGAAGCAGATTGCTATCTCAATTGGAAGAAAAATGAGAGAACATCTGATTTTCAATATGACCTTCACAAACTGTTACAGTTACATCTGCTAACGTAATATCACAGTTTGTCTCTGATATTTAAAACTAACACAAACCCATCTCCAAGAAAAGAAGCAGCTTGCATCTTTTTGTTGTTTTTTGATTGAAGCTTGTCATAGCAAGGTGTATGAGGTCTGGTTAATGGTTTATAAAGTAATAAAAAAATCACATTTGGTTTTGATTTTACTGCCTGCAAGCCATCAGCCAACCAAATCAGGCCTAAAGTTCCCACATTACATATAAAAAAAAAAATTAAAAATGCATCACATTGTGAAAACTCACAGGGCAACTTAAATTTCTCTTAGACCTCAACATCTTTTTATAAAATCTGTAGAGGTCAGTCAATTTTAATGGTCACTTTTGCCAGTGGAGAAGTTCCTGGTGGAATAAAGATACCCCAAGACCACCCCAGTGCCAAAACACCCTCAGGCAGCTCAAACACAGAGAAATTCAGGCTCTGATATTGCATACCTGAACGGCAAGACCATATGAATGACTCTTTTTCATTTCTACAACATATATTATATGAAAGCACATCATATAACCACTGATATGAATATGTTGGTGATGTAAAAGTAACAAAGGAGCTTGTAAAGCAGTCATGCAAGACTGACTTTTTATCAGGGCTATGATAGCAAAATAAAAGCCTGCTTTACTGATCTCCATTACAATGGAGTTTATTATACAAGTACTTTGGAATTTATTAATCATATTGCGTTGATGTCAAATAACTGCCATTCGTTGAGTTCATGTCCTTCTCCTGCCAAGCAGATCAAACAAGCCATCCTTTGCAAAATTTAAGCTCCCTGTTAGGTGCTTTCAAAGAGTAAAACAGTCAGCAATGTTCTTACCTCAGCACGCTGTGTTCTGGGCTGGCTGGCATCTGTCTCAATGGCGTACACGTCCACCAGGTACAGGTCGGACCCTTGTTCCCTGTCCAGCTCCGCAGCAGTCTGTATCACTCCAGTATGGCGTCCAATGGTGAAAAGGCGTCCAACGGCTTTTCCTCCACTCCGTACTGCCACAATGAAATACTCCACTTTTGATGAAGAGCCCCTTGGACTTGAGGCATCCAGGGAGATGACATTTGTTCCCGGAGGCTGGCCTTCTTTAAGGATGGTTATGTATTTGGGCTGAGAGAAAACAGGTCCATCTATCCCTTGAAGGATGATTGTCAGCTCAGTTCTGGAGGTCTTACGGTCGGCGCCGTGGTCTGTTGCTGACACTGCCAGGGTGTACATGAGTCGAGATGGGACCAGCTGGGAAGCCAGGCGAATATCCCCGCTGTACCTGTCCATAATGAAGGTGTCTGCATCCCCTTCCAGAAGCTCATACTCCACTTCCCCGTTTTCCCCATCATCAGGGTCAAGGGCCATCACTGTTGTCAGGATGGAGCCAATAACAATGTTGGGCTCAGCCACGAGAGCATTCTGGGATACAAAAGTAGGAACATTATCATTCAGGTCTGTGACCCATATTGTGACATTTTTTAATGCGAATCGTCGGAATTCAGCTGGAACTGCCTGATCTGTGGCTTTGATGGTCAGCTCAAACAGGTTGGAAAACTCCCTGTCAATTTCCTTACTGGTGTAAATGAGCCCAGAGCTTGGGTCGATGTTGAAGTGGCTCCCTCGAGGAATCTGCTGAACAATGGAGTACTGTAGCTGCCCATTTATGTCTGCATCTGTGTCGTGAGCAATAATGGTCATGACCGAGGCTGAGAGAGGAAGATTTTCAGGGATAGATTTGAAAATGTCTCCAGGGGCAAATATAGGAGGATTGTCATTAAAATCCCGGACATGAATGACCACAGGTATGGATGAGGAGCGAGGAGGTCTACCGTTGTCCTTTGCAGTTATGTTGAGTTTGTAAAGTGATTGTGTTTCAAAGTCCAACTTTTTAATTAGAAAGATGCTGCCGGTGTTGGGGCTAATACTGAAAGTGCCGTGGTTGTTTGTGGCTGTGATGCTGTATGTTATGTCTGCATTCTGACCCGAATCTGAGTCTGTGGCAGTCACAGACACCACAAGCTCCCCTATCCTCATGTTCTCTAGCACATCCACAGACAGGGAAGATTTAGGGAAAGAGGGGGAGTTATCATTTTCATCCAGAATGCTAATGCTCAGCAGACAAGAGGAAGACAAAGGCACAGTTCCAGCATCAGCAGCTATAATTTTAAGTGAGTAAGAAGAAGTGGTTTCATAGTCCAGCTTTCCAACTAAAGTCACCTGTCCAGAGCTGCCATCTATCGTGAACTGACGTTCCTCATTACCCTCAACAATGTGATAATGAACAAGTCCATTTTTGTTCTCATCCACATCTGAGGCAGAGACCCGCAGCAGCTGAGTCATGTTTTGAGCTGACTCAGAGATGGAGGCCTGATAAACATCTTTGGTGAATTTTGGAGGGTTGTCATTGATATCTTGAATGTAAACCTGTACCTTGGCCTGATCTCTGAGGGGTTTGGGGAGACCCTGATCTGATGAGACGACAATGAAGCTAAATACAGCAGCACCCCTTTGCCTCATCAGTGACTCACGGTCCAGCTGCAGCGTGCTGGTAAGCTCCCCGGTGATGGTGTTCAGCTCAAAATTGGGCTGCGGGATTTCAAATGTGTATCTGATCTCACTGTTAGGGCCAAAGTCCTTATCCTCAGCAAAAACATAGCCAACAACTGATCCTCTCGTCTGCTCCTCCTCAAAATGAAACACATAATTAGTACTATTAAAGAGAGGACGGTTATCGTTCACGTCGTCCAGGATCACAGTGACGTTTACTGAGGCGCTCAGTGGTTCCACAGCCCTGTCTTTGGCTTCAAGCACTAAGTTATATCTGTCCTGAATCTCTCTGTCCAGCTCTGTTTTGATGTATAACTGTCCATCCGGAAAAATCCCAAACACATCACCCATGTTGCCACTGGTGATGTCATACATAATCTCCCCGTTGAGACCAGAGTCTTTGTCAGTGGCCTGCACTTTAAAGAACCGGCTGTTGACAGGTTCAGACTCTAGAATGATGACTTCGTATGACAGCTGATCAAACACAGGTGAGTTGTCGTTGACATCATAAACGCTGACGATCAGGATGAGGCTGGAGGTTAGCCGGGGAACCCCCATGTCTGCAGCCATGACTTCAATCTCGTAAGAGCTTGTTGTGACCTCCAGCGGGCCAGTCAGTGTGATCAGACCATGCCGCTCATGGATGTGAAACAGGCCTTTTGGGTTCTCTTTCAGGCTGTAGATCACCATGCCGTTGGGACCTTCGTCAGGATCCGATGCTTTTGCCTGGAATATTACATGTCCTGTACTCCAGTTTTCCACAGCGCTCACATGCTCCATATTGTGAATAAAATGAGGAGCGTTATCATTTAAGTCCTTCACAGTTATGTTTACAAATGCCTCTCCAGTGATCTCGCCGGCTCTGGCTACAATTTTAAGCTGATAAAATTCTTGCTCCTCTCTGTCTATCTGACTGGATGCTGTGATCTGACCTGCATTGTTCACAGAAAAAAGCCCCCTCTGATCACCCGAGGTGATCAGATAGGAAATGTTTGTGTTTAGGTCCAGTGTGGTGGCCGACACGGTGCCTATGACTGTCCCAAGTGCTACATTTTCAAACATGACAAAGCTGTACACCCTCTGATTGAAGACAGGTGGATTATCCTGTGTGTCTATAACAGTTACAGTCACAATGGCCTGGGTGTGTGAGCGCACGCCTTCCCCATCTGCTGCTGTCACCTGCAGCTGGTAAGCAGTTTTTTCCTCTCTGTCCAGGGGTACCAGTGTTGTAATTTTCCCTGTATTGATGTTAATACGGAATTTGGAAGTGTCTCCTGCTGTAATTATGTATTTGACAGTTCCATTTCTTCCCAAATCACGGTCTGTGGCTGAAACAGTGGTCACATAAGAACCTGAGGGTTCATTTTCTTTCACATTGGCAAAATACTGAACTGGATAGAACACTGGTCTGTTGTCATTGATATCCGAAATGGTGATGTTGACATTTCCTACAGAGTGCAGTGGGGGGCTGCCTCCGTCTGCTGCACGGATATGGAGCAAATATGAGGCCCGATGCTCCCTGTCCAGCTCCACGCCTGTGCTTAATCGGCCCGACACGGCATCCAGACGAAACAGCTCCTGGATGCCGGCAGGGGTCTCTGCATCAAATGAGAACCGGATAGTTCCATTGGCCCCGAGGTCGTCATCTAAGGCAGACAACAGCACCAGCTCAGTGCCAGCAGGAGCATGCTCCACCAGAGAAACGTGATATGTGCTCTGAGTAAATGTAGGCACTTGGTCATTCACATCCGTGATGTTAACTATGAGTTTAGTGTAGGAAATCTTGGGCTGCAGCCCCTGGTCTTTGGCACTAATGTTGAGCACAATTTCAGATGCGATTTCTCTATCCAGCAAAGTGGCACTGGTAACCAGGCCACTGTTTTCACTGATGGAGAACCAGCCCAAAGTGTTTCCAGACACCAGAGAGTATCTCAGGTTGGCGTTCTGCCCAGAATCACCATCTGTTGCAGAAACCCCTTTAATGTAGCTGCCTTTTGGAGTTCCTTCACTGATATCTACTCTGTACAGTGTTTCCTGAAATATTGGGGGGTGATCATTAATATCATTCACAAAAATAACCAGACTGGCAAAGGAGGACCTGGCCATAGGTTTGCCATTATCTGAAACAGAAACAGTCAGATTATATGAGGAAATCCTCTCTCTGTCTAACACACTCGCAACTTTAATCAAACTTAGATTGGGCACAGAAGATGTTTGCACTTCAAAGTGTCTCTGCTCGTTGCCTCCTAAGATTGAAACAGATATGTTGCCATTAGCTGTGGGTGAGTCTGAGTCTGAAACTGTGAGCAGAGCTACAACTGTGCCTATCTGTGCATTTTCATCAACAGAGGCAAATTTAGAAGTGGTGGGAAAATATCTGAACTTCACAACGGGGTCATTATCATTCACATCTAAAAGTTTTATTGTGGCTTCTGTCCGGCCTGACAGAGAGGGAACACCATTGTCTACAGCATGAATGGTCAGTGAGTACTCTTTCTTAATCTCATAGTCCAATCCCTCCTTTATAACAATAGTACCTAATTTAGGATCAATTTGAAAAGGCGTCCCCTCATCTAAAAAGTACCTGATTTCAGCATTGGCTCCCTCATCCTGATCTGATGCTGTGATCTGCAGGATGCTCGAACCTACAGCTGCATCCTCGAACACACTGGCTTGGTACTGATCTAGCTCAAAAACAGGGGGATTGTCATTTATATCCTGAATAGTGACGTTTACTTGCAGGTAGCCAAACTTTTTCGGCTCTCCTTTGTCCTCCACTTCGATCAGGAGCTGGTAGAAGGGGGTAACCTCTCTGTCCAGACCAGCGGTTAAAACGAGGTGCAGGAATGCCCCCTCCCCGCTGGGATTGACTGTAACATCCAGACTGAATCTCCTCTGCTCGTTCCCCTTCACTATCCTGTAAGTGGTGTGATCAACTCCGTTGCTTCCAATGTCAGAATCCGTTGCAGTGTCCAGGATCACTTGTCTCCCGCTGCTGGCGTCCTCCTTAAAGGACACCACTATGGACGCGTCTGGAAACACCGGAGAGTTGTCATTAATATCCAAAACCACGATCCGGACCTCCGTGGGGTAGGTCGGCTGGCTGGACAGCACCACTACGTTAATGACATCACTTTGCAGAACTTCTCTGTCAATCACCGATGATGTGGAAATGACTCCTGTGGTGCCGTTAATCGCGAAAAGTTTGTGGTTTTCGCTGAAACGGTACGTGAAGCTGGGCTTGGTCTCTATCGTGCCCACATAGGTTCCGACAGGCTGCTCCTCCAGGACACGGAACTCTTGGCGGACTTGGCTGGACGCGCAGCTCCGCGGCAAAGTCCACAGCATCAGCAAAACAAAATGAAACCGGCCAAAGCCTCTAACTGTGAGCGCCATGGTCAGTCAACCTGTCCACCTTTCTCAGACAGAGTCCATGCCGATGATGCATCAACTTTACAGAAGTTAGAGCCTCCACAGCATTATGTTCCACAAAGTGTCAAAATTCAATGAGAAAAGCAGCAGCAGCAACTCTTCCCCTCTATCCGCACTGAAGTGTCCCAGAAGTACTCCACAAGTGTTATTTCATCCAGCTGCAACAAAATCCTCTGGATGGAGGAACAAATTACTCCTGCAGATCAGGAAAGTTTCATTTCAGCTTCTCTGATTGCCTTTTGTTTGTTATTTTTATTTTTTTTTTTCTTTGTTTGCTTGTTTTTTGCGCTGCTAGAAAAAGCCAGAAAAAAAGTTCCCCGATCCTTGGAGATGCGTAAAGAAGTTTATAAAAAGCTAGGGCGCGCTGAGTATACGCGCACCGTCCCGGGGAATAACGGTGCTCCAGTCATATTGCGCTCAGGAGTCCCAGTAAGTTAGAACAAAGCTGGAGTGGAACAAACTCCCTCCCATCACTGATCCCATTGGATGTCCTGTCTTCTGTCTGCCCGCCCTCTGCCGGCCCTCCTTATGGCACCTCAGCTGGTGGTGGAAGGTGTCAATCAAACATACAGGTAGCAATATCCTCCGGAGATCTTAACTATAAGTAATTACTTGTTTTAAAGCTGGATTCATTTCCAGAAGAAAGACTATATTTTATACACATTGAGATTTAAGAGGGGTGTTCAAAATTAAGATCTCTAAAAAAAAAAAAGATACAAAACTTTTTTGGATACATGAAATGCCTTACATTGTAAAAAATACAATGTCAGTGTCACGCTTTATGTTGTTTAGTTTCAACATTTAAAGTCTTGTAGAGATAGAGAGAGTAATATTAAGAATGTTACCTAATATTATAAGAAGTTAAGTAATAGGTAAAGAACAATACCCTTTAAGTGTCAAAAGTTGCAGCAGAATACAATTGCAAAAGTTAGGTTGTGGTCATTAATTTGTAGTCTACATACATTGACTGGTAAATAAATATAGCAGTTTAAATTGTCTACTCTAACATAAAAACAGGAGTGCAGTTTTATGTCTTAATATTGGTGATCTGATATTTCTCATGCAGCTTTAAGTCAAACGTTGTTATTAGGCTTACAAATATGAGTATGCACCGCCATCTAGTGGTCATATTGTGATACTATCAAAACAAAGTAGGTAAGAGACGCTGATGATGATTATTCGTTTCAGCATCATAAAATGGGGACCTGCATAATGTTAAAAAAATATATTACTACTTATTATTATTACTCATGTCACTTCTACTACCAGCCTCGTATAATCAGTACAAGTCTTTAAAAGTACAGCAATAACAACTGAATAGAAGTGTAGGTGAAAACTGTAACATAAAAGCATGAAAGAAAGGGGATGAATTGGAATTATGGTAAAAAAAAAAACACAACATCAAAAAAAAAAATAATTTCAGAGGGAAAGCGCAGTTTTAAGGTGGCTTCCTTTCTTTATGACACAGTTATTTTTTGTTTTTGTTTTTTTGAGTACTGAAATAAATTTCAAAATTATTTTTCATGCATTTGATTTCTTTTATGTAGATTTACAATTTCCTTTGTTAAAGACAAAAGCAGTAATTACACAGGGCTTTAACACTGTAAAAGCCCTGTGTAATTGTTGCTTTTACACAGTGATTACTACATTTAGGTTTCTGTGTTTCAGATGAAAAAAAATTGACAAAGAAGTGGTTCACATATTAGTCAAAGCATCTCTGGGATAATCCTGGCAGCTCTTTGGAGATGCAAAAAGCACACCCCTTTACATGAAATGTTGTTCATAAGGAGATGGTATCTCCTTATGAACAAGACTAACATCCAACAGTTAGTCTTAACTAAATGTTAAGACTAACAGAACATAGTCTGTTTGTGCATGTAAGACACGGAGGTAGAGGGGGCACCACAAAAAAGTCAGACTGAATCATGATAAATACTTGTAACAACATAGTTAAATAAAAATGTGAGAAGTATGTTAACAGGCATAAGTAATACAAAAGTAACACATTTTTCCAGTCGTTTAATCTGTCCTGCTTCAAAGATCATTTACTATGCACCGCAACGTTGCAGTATGTGAATCCAAAATAATTGAACTTGACTTTATGAATTCTGACCATTTTGGTGTTTTTAGGTTTTACATCAAAAAGGTACAGCGCGTGAAGGTGTGGAGCACCACAAATCATTTGTGTGTAGGGCACCTAAATAGCTAGCAGCGGCAAAAGCAAAAACATGGTTGGCAAAAGATGAAAAGTTCTCCATGATGGGAATTTTCACTTTGTCTCTCTTTATTTATGCATATATATATATATATATATATATAAAATTATTATTATTATTATTTTTTTTTTTCAAAGGCCTCCCATTTGTTAAAAGCTAATTCTAAGAGTTTTGTTTAAATTTGTGTATTCATCAATGACCTGAGCTGGCAAAACAAATATACTAAATTTTAGAACTGTGGTTTATGCTCACACAAAATTGTCCTGAGCATCACAAATAACCCCCAGAACTCTCTTTAGGCAAGCCTGCAAAATAATTGTAATAAGACACCATTTTGTCATTTTTTGCTCTAGATCTTACAAAGAGAATCAAGCTAGCAGTATAACGTTAATGCAGGATGAGGATGTTCAAAGTTTTTTGCACATTGAACCAAACAGCTTGATCATTTCTAGAAACAGCTGCGTAATGTCTGTTTACACGTATGAGAGGTCCAGTTCAGGTCAGACAAGTTCAAGGAAAACTCTAACTGGAGAAGGAGGAAACTGTTTAAATTTCAATGAAATTACGCCTGCTGCTGAACTCCTGCACTCCTGTGAAATAACATCACAGAGGGATAATTACAACCCCTCCTGGCTTTGAGCGACATAAATGTTTATTCAGGTTTGCTATTTGACAATTTGTGGCTTCTGTAATCAGAGCACTTTTTGCCTGGATGTTAAGTAGGACATGAGTCAAGCAGTGCATGTGCGTTCAGATTGGGCAGCAAAGGCGCTTGCTGCTTTGACACAGATTCAGTGTTCTGGTCGCTGGCCGAGGATCAAAGTAGATTACCTCCGCACAGGAGATACTGAGCTAACCGGATTACAAGAGAAGACCAGCGGCTCTCAGGAGGCTTTGGATACAAACATCAACATGAAGTTATGTTTGAGTTAATTTACTTAGGATGAGGCATGGGGAGAAGACGTGTTTAAGTGCAGCAAGAGAAAGTTTGTAAATCTGTCTTATGGATAATGTTTTACTGTTTCTATAAATATTCCTTAACATCCATTTGTTGTTTTGTCCTGCTGTTCCCAATTTTTGGAATAATGCATTTTACTTCATTTCTAAATATTTCATTTATACAAAACAGGTTCTCAGACTTCTTGTTTGAAGGTTCAAATTTGCTGTCCATATGAGGACAACGGTCCAGAACCACTACTGATTATCACATAATGTTGCATTACATTTTCATAAAATCTAAAGGGAAACAAATCACACTTTATGTCATATATATCAAACTCAAGGCCCAGGGACCAAATTTGGACCGCCAAAAGTATTTATGTGGCCCTCTTGCCTCAGGAAAGCTACATAAATAGAACTTTCAATATAAAAGTTTAGTACTCAAATATTAAATGTTGTATCAAATCAAAATGTTTTTATATGTGTTCTTCCAAATTACATCATTGTGAAAAGATGTTTACTATTGTTTAATTTCATCAATTGCATACAGGACTATTTATTAATATTTTAACAGTTTGTTAATGGGTACTTTTGTAAACACATTCTGACACAACCAGTCTTTGGAGGACATTTTTGATCTTGATACATTCTCAGCTGTTTGTAGAGAACCAAAGCTGCTCCATTTTCTGACAGTACAGCAAAGTAAATTCTTCATTAGTATAAAAAAGTTCAAATTAAACAGTTTTCCACAAAAAACAGCTCCATTGGAAGAGTCAAAAGTTTAATTTTCCTATAATCTAAATAAGATAGGACTCATTGGATTGAGTCTTTTTCTGCCCTTTCCAATGATTGTCAGTCATTTAACTTTATGATTAACTTTATAGTTTGTTTTATAAGAGTGCTATTTTCCCAGAGTTCATCAAGGCAATGGAGTTCCTCACTTTTAACTCCATTACTAGACCAAAAGAAGCTCCTTTCCGCCAGTTATGCTCAGGATTTTGTTTTGTTCCAGTTGTGTTATTTGGTCCTCTATGGTTCACTTTATAGTGTGTTATTTAGTGAAAACCTGCTTTTTTGTTCCTTCCAGTGCACCTGGTTCGAATTGGTAATCAACACACCTGGAAAGCAGTTAGTCCTTTGCTCCTTATTTATATGGCCTTTAACAATGTTCTGTTTCTCTCTGTGCACATGAAAAGTTTGGGTTCAATCACACGGAAAATGTGATTGAACCCATAGGTGTGACACACTTTTTTGCGTCACACCTATGCAAAAAGTTGACAAGTTAAAAGTTTAGAGGAAGAAAATATTTCTTAATAACTAAAAAAAACTAAACAATCAAAACAGTACAAACACAGATCAAGATCTAGTTACCTCCAATGCTGTAATGAAGCAATTATGTTTGGAGGGAATGGATGAAGGATATTTTTATACACCAGACTGTTTCCAGGTTAAGTAGGTTTCCTCTTGATGTGTAGAACACCATTTTCTCTCCAGTTTCCCAGAATGGTGTTTTAATGAACCCAGATCTGAATTAAATCAAAGAGCTAGTCTCCTATAAATAATTACCTTCTTTTTTAGGGGAGTTACACTGCCTAATGCAACATGCAATGAGAAAGTAATACTACGAACAAGAACATCAATTTGTGAAGGGCTACAGATTAAATTGCTACCCTCTGCTGTGTTTCCCTGAGACACTGAGGAAATTAAAAATGAGACAGATTCTTTAAAAGCTGTTACAGGATTTTCTGATAAATATCTACCCTAATAAAATTTTCTCTGGGGTTTGGAGTACTCAGTTAAATTAAACGCAAAGGTCTTTTATTAAACACTTTAAAGTTCCTACTTTGCTTAATTAATGTCTATCTCCTACTTCAAACAACAGTCTTGAGCTAAATAAGCTGATCACTGATAAGTTTATTGATTTTAGCTTTTACTGAGTGGAGTGGTGAATTTAGTAACATTTATTATGTACTTTATTAACAGATAAATAACTGATGTTTGCTGGTTTGCTTTGTCCTTATATATATGGTTGTACATGGGGCTAGGTTGTTGCTGATCAACACATTACTAAAGTAAAAAAACATAAGGCATAGTGTATAGTGTTAGCCATCAATAGCTAATACTAATTTCAATACAGCCGAAAAACCACCTTCTCCTAATGCAGAAACCTTATCAATAAATGTGAGTTTTTTCAAAATTGCCGTGTTTCCATCAAGCAAATTTATTTTTGCAATTCCAATTTGGGAAGTTATATAATCAATGGAAACACGGCTACTGATGTCTTTAGAACCCAGTCCCCGTCTTACTGTCGACTCATGAACATTAACTAACTAAAAACTCTTTAAGCTAGCTAAGCTTTGGGCCACATTGAAATTGGTTTATTTTGCAAAACTACAATAGAAACACTTTTTTGCGTCACACGAGTCACATGATCCAACAACTGGATGTTACTACGGTGGGAACACTGCAACTGCAAAACTGCTTTTTCAACATTAACGGGGCACAAAGTTTTGCCCACATTTGTAATTGAAATGCAGCTTATCGATCTTACCTGAGGCAAGAGAGGCCTGTTGTACTTTAGATATTGTGACCTTTGATGGTTTGTGATCAGGTTGTTGAGTATTTTTAGTAGAGTTTGCTTTGTTAGTAAGCTTTGTTCCTTAATCTCCTAAATTAAGGTCATCATTTGTTTTGATTTTTTTAGGATCTTTTAGCCGGCTTCATGTTGCCAGTTCATTGAAATTACAATTTTAAAATACATTTTTATATTTATAGGAATACAAGAAATCTTTCTACAAGTGAAGCTTATGTCCCAAATGATTTGGAAAGGGTAAATATTGATGCATTTTCTTAAGATTATTTTGCTGTGAAAGTTTATGCCCATTTTGCATTAGACAAGGAAGTTGCTAATGGTTAGAGAAAGGACCACTGCTTAGAAAAAACTATCGGATCTCAGAAAATCCAAGTGTGACACTGTTCTGCTGAAGCTGAATGAACTAGCATTGACAGACTGAATCATTTTGATGATAGATCAAAGAGAAATATGTCTTTGTAGATGTGTCAGGAAGAATCATAGAATAAAAGTCAGATGAAATAATCTTTAGTCTACAGAGTGGAACTTTAAGAGCAGGCAGATACATCAGGAAAGTAAACCACCCTCAATGAGATTACTTCAAACCATCAAAGGCTGTAGGAAATATCTGTTGGTCGGAAAAAACCTGAGTGCCTATTCTCATTAAATCTATTGGAAAGTCATGGCTCAGTCATAAAGATCAAATGCAAACTTTGATGGGAAGATGAAGGGCTAAGCCACCACAGCCATTCCAGTATCACTCTGGGTGAAGGAAAGAGTGATGGACAAAATACAATAACATTAAAGTTGGGGATAATCTAAAAATAAGGACAGATGAGATTTCAATCACCATAGTTTGATTTTGTAGTCTTTTTTTAATTCCTAAGAAGCTGCAGAGAATCCCTGTTGAAAAGGAGAGTAAATTCTGACTTTGTCCTGGTTTTAGTCTCAGGGAACCAAACCAGAACTCGACTCAAACAGGCTTTTAAAAACCACGCCACAAAAAGGTTATTGTTCGCCTCTGGGAGGTGAGATCCAGCAGAACAACATTGCCCTCTTTTCTAATAACCACTGTGTGGACAGCCAAACATTATTGCTGACAGTGGATCTATGGCATGTCTGTATTTATTTAACATGCTTATGAGTTTTAAATTTTTGGCCCGGTTTTTCCTGCTGCAGTGACCTGACATTTCTGAGTCTAATGTGAGAGCCTGCTGTTTCCTGGTGTGCATGCACATTCGCTCTTTCCATCACCGTGGTCTACCCTCACTGAGGAAATATCAGGGCAGGGAAATAAATATCAATCAGTGAAGCCTACTGTTCAGTATATTAAATGGGCGTTGTGCAAGATATCATTTCCACCAATATTTGCCAAACAAATGAAACAGTTATTCAGAACAGGGTGGAGGTTCATATAGTACAGGAATGTGACTTCTAGTTCTCAAATCTTGTGATTAAAAGTGCAGAAAGGCATTAAATAAGTTCTCATTAAAAGTTCCAGAAGAAAATAGGAGAATTTTATTGTATTCTGGAGTTTCTGAATTATAATGAGACAGCAAGATATTATATAATGTCTTTATGAAGTTAGAAATTCTGCAACTTTATACTAGAACTCATCCCTCAAGTGATGAGTTTTTATATATATATATATATATATATATATATATATATATATATATATATACATACATATACACACACACCTAAACACACACACATACCTGTTTACTAACAGAAGAACCTGGGAGGCCCACAGACCTTTTAACTTGGACAATATTATCATCAACTGCACACAAAAAAACTAAGAACTTTTTAACATAATATGCATTTAATCGTTCTGTTATTTAACTGTTCTGTCTTTATCTAAGACTGAAGCCAGGACATGTGATAATATAAAGTCGAGTGCTCCAGGTGTGGGAGAAGCGGTAGAGTGGGTAGTCCCTGATAGGATGACTTCTACCTCAGTTGGGTACATTTTAAGGACGCCAGATAAGATCACCTTCTGGGGTACACACCCTGCGCAGGAAGCACTGTAAGTGACGATTAACATAGTCTTGATTGGAGGAACTTTGGAGGTCTTCCTGGTTACTGAAATTGCCTTCCTGGAACAACAATGCTGTGCTTTGCAAAGAATTATAGCTGTTAAGTGCATTCTTACCTTGTTGAACCACAAGTTTCAATAACACAAACTTACTGTAGTTTGCAGTTCATACACTAGATGTCCCCAAATCTTGTAAAGCACAAACACAGCAGTTGTAAAGCTATGCATCACAAATGCATGACCTCTGACTGATAAAGGCCTCACAGACCCTGGAATGGCAGCAAGTAAATGTTAAACTCACATTTTACTCAAGACAGAAGTTTCCAGAGAAATAACTGATACTTTAGCTGCAAAACACGACAATCAGAACACCTAGAAATTTCATACGGATCCAGACGTAGTTGCACCAGAATGTCAAATTGCTTGTCCAACAACATGCAGATATTTCCCTCTAATGGACTGTTTATTTATGAGTTATTATTGAATATTTTAATCTATGTATTCGTACAATTTATGAATTACACAAAGTGGACTGTAGTTTCTGGGGGCTATATCTGACCAACAGAACACAGATTATTATGGACTTCAAAATCTGTGACAATGTCAATTTGTCTATTTGAGGGTGAAATATTGTTATAAATACACTCCGATGGTGGGAAGAGGTTGTAGAACTCTGAAAAATAGTTGTTTTACACTCTGACATAATTTACAGGCCAGTTCAGTAAGGTCACAGATTATTATGGCCATCAAAATCTGTGACAGGTGTGATCCTGGCTATTTCAGGGTTAATTATTAAATATGTCATATTCTAACTCACCTGCAGGTGTCACTGCTGCACTACTAAAAACCTTGCTTTTATCATCTCCGCTGTCACAAGACAAAATTTTATTTTTGAAATGTGTCCCCCCCAAACCCCACAAACTGTTTATTCCTCAAGAGATGAGTCTGTTTATAGCAGAGCTGTGCTGATAGAAATCTAGGAAAAAACAAAACGCCTGTTCTAAACTCCACTGGGAGTCAATGGTCAGTTCCCTGCATGTTCATTTGATGATGCATTTGATGATGTCTCTTTGAAGTCACAAAGCTTCGATGCTGGCATAAACATAAATAATCTTCTTATCCTTTAAGAAATAAGTGAACAGTGAGCTACCAGCCAAGCTGTTGCAGACAGTCAGAGTAAGTGAAGATAAAATATCAATTAAAACCATTTTTAAAGGAAATGGTTTATGGTGCAATTTTAGGTTTGATTGAAACTTTTGTGTAAGTAAATATCTTAAACAACAGTTTCTTCTTTGATAGATCCAGAAGGAGATCAGACAGCTGAACAGCTTTTATTCTTGCTCTGCTAATTGCTTTGCTCACCTGTTTGCTGATCCTGATGCCCTTTCAAAGTCACAGTGCACAAGTCTAGACTCACACCAATCAGGCATGACGTTTATAACCACCTGCCTAGGAATTTGATGGTTCCTATTTGATTTCCAACCTGTCCCATCAATGAATGGACTCTTAACTAGCTCTCTGAAGCTGTGATGTGGTAAATAATCCTTTAAGTCTTAAAGGTTGCGAGAAGGGGCACCAATGATTGGACTTGGTTGCCTTTTGGCTCTTGTATTTGTTCACCAGGAAAAAGAGCAGCACCTGCATTGCTGTAGACAAGACCACAATAGATTCATCCACCTCTGTTCCATCCTACTATCTAGTACAGGTCACCAAAATACCTGCAGTTCTCTTTCTCTCTTCTGAGACCGAGACTGATCTCTGAACTGAAATGAATATCCGCTTTTTCCCATGGCTTAAGATTCAAAGGAAATTACTCTCAACCAGGCTGCTTCTCTCTCGCTTCTGTCTTGACTGTGTTTCACTTCAGTGCAGTCATGACCTGCACGTTGAAGGTCATGACTTGTAGATGCCAACAAATGCCAATACTTAGTATTTAAAAGTAAAATTCACACTCAAAAGTTCTCAATCCATAGACTCTTCTCTCCAACCTCGGGCCCTGAAGTCCTCAGTGACAATAGACAGCTCTGTCAAGGTCCGTGTTTTCTGTGTGTTTATTTTGAGTTTTCTGTGTTTATTTTCGATTTCTCGGTGTCCATTTGTCTCCCTGTTGTCCTGTCCTCCCTTGATTACTCCCAGGTGTGTCTCGTTTCTCTGATTGCCTCCCTGTGTATTTAGTCCCACCTGTGTCATTTGTTCCTCGTCGGGTCCTCGTCTGATGTTTGCCAGTCTGTTGTATGTGTCCATTCGTTTGCCATGTGCTACCTGTGATGAGCCCCCTGTTTCCGCTCAGCAGTGCTGCCACGGTTGTTGGACTGTCTTTGGCTAAACTCTTCATTAAATCATCATTATTCGCTTACCTGGGTCTCCTGGCGTTCTCCCTCACCTCCTCACCACAACGCTACATGACAAGCTCTGCTTGACTCCAGCACACTCTGGGAAAAAGTTAAGACTTTGGGTTGAAAAAACAGACTTAAGTCTTGCTTTGGTTATACAAGGCGCAGATACAGACTTTAAGTGCATTACTGCCTCGGGAACATGGTTGGAAACCTTCTCTGGAACCACAAAACACATTGACCAGAAAACCAAACTTCTATGACCCCAACAGTACCTCAGAAAGTCCATTGGTTCAAGGTCTAAATGGAATCAAGTGGTATGCCAGACTGCAGGTGTTCCTCCAGTGATCCAACAGCAAATGTCAGCCACAATAGTCCCACAATGTTTAAAGCCTTTTGCAATTTATTTTACTTCTGGGGTCCTGCCATTGGAATACTTTACATCCACTGCTGTCATGGTCATAATCAGTCATATTACCGCCTCAAATTGTAAATCAGAGCCATTACATTGTAAAATACACTCATAGCGCCTACTTTACTGAGTACATTTCACTTTTGCTGGGTTGGACTACTTTTTGTCTTCAAAGCTTCCTTAACTCTTTATAGCGTAGATTAAATTTTTTGTCTAAACTATGCCACAAAAATACTCTGAAATTAATTTTGCTGTGCTTTAGTAAAGTAACAACAAAGCATTCTGATTCTGAAATAATGTCATTGCACCACCACAAACTTGAATTATTGATATAAGGAAAGATGGATAATGCTTTTATGCTGTTGTACACCAAATTCTGACTATCTGAATGCCGTAGCTAATATTGCTGCCCATTGCACTGTCTTTTTTTTTCTTTCTTTTCTTATTTTTATTTTAGTGGGCTTGTGAGAGTTGTATCCTCAAGTTCCTGTTCTCTGTTGACAGATGTGGTTTTCCATGTATTCTTCATACCTTGGTCGTACTGAGTGTTTCTTTTTAGAGATACTCACGCTTCTTTTTAGAGATACTCACGCTTCTCCATCATCTTAAACCAGTATTCCCATTCCTAAATCATTCAGTTAAGACATAAGGGCCAGGAACTTCGTCACCCAAAGGGAAGTTAAAGTTGTACTGCTGTGTGCCTCTTTGTGGGGGGGTTTCTATACAAATCTCACTTGGAGGAGACCACAGCGAAGACTTGGAACATTATGGAAAATAACATTTTTGTCCTGGGAACACTTCAGGATCCTCTCTGGAGAATGTTCTGGGGTTAGGCTTTTCTGGATTGGCTGCAATCTGAAAGAAAAAAAAAAAAAGAAATGTTTTCCACTTTTGATCTGCAGTGATTGCAGCTTATTGTATAGATGAGTATTAAAGGGGAATTTTTATAGGAAGGATGGATCAGTGAGAGTATGCCCCCAAATTTAAACTTCTCATTGAATAGGATAATTTTGTAACCATACAGATATTCTAAGTTTATCATATTCTCTGTAAGTCAGGCACCAGAACAAGTGAATTTTGCCCTAATATATTGTCTTTATTTATCAAAACCACATTGTCAATCTTCTTTCTTAGAAATTTATAACCAGATAAAATATGTCAGCCTTTCAGTTTGTAGCTCTGAATGTGTTTAAGACATATTTCATATTATAAAACAGACACCTCTCAACAAATAAAGGGAATGACTTGGCAATAATTAAATTGAAAGCATTGGGTTACAACAGCAGGGGGACCAATTTCTAAAACAAAATAATTATCGTGGCAGGAAACTGTATGAGAGCTTTTAAAAATTGGTTTAATGACATGGTCTGATAAGAGATCTGAGTTTGAGATGGCAGCCTGTGTTAAGTAGTAGTAGTAATGCCTCTAATGTTGATCTAATTTATTTTAACTTGGTCTAAACCTGAAGCAGTGCAAAACCGACCAAGTTTATTTCAACTGTCAAATTCCAATTTTTAACTCTCTCTCTGTTTATATATATATATATATATATATATATATATATATATATATATATTTATATATATATATACAGTATATATTGTATAATCATCTTTATAAAAAATAAAGAAAAAGAAATATCGCACAAATGCAGCTCCTGCAACTGAATTCTAACAGTACACCCAAACATAATGTTGCATCACATTGGAGGCCTATGGGAGGATTTATGGTGAACTAAGAAAAATTTCCTACCGTTACATCAACAGATGAAACACAGGTTAAGTCATTAACTGATGGGAATTCTTTGGTACGTTTTAACACGAACTTTGCAGACTAAGAAGTTAAACATTTGAAAACATGATCATAGAATCTAGCTTTAAGCAGCACTTTTGCATTTCTTTATACACAAATATTAGCATTAAACATGTATACATTCACTTTGGACAAAAGCTGTTAGCAAATGAATTCAACTTTAAAGTCATGCCTAGAAGATAAAGCATCCCCTTATTTTTTAAGGTATTGCATTTTAGGACATGATGTCTGTTCCTGCAGAATTAATATTTTGACTTCAAGAATACTAAAAACAGATTCCACTTATTAGAGATTATTCATTAAGCAAAGATGAACCCAAAAATTTAAAGTTCTTTGAGAATATAATGTTTCTGCTCCCATAACATTTAAGATGAAAAGTACCAACTAAATGCTACTTATCATTGTGAGTTTGATGGAAAAAGATACAAAATTGAGATAATCCACATCTTTAGAAAATCTGTACAATTGAGAGTAAAATTACTCAGACAACTGGCAGATTCAGATTGAAAGTAATCTTTTAAAAATCTGATAATTTGTTGATGACCCTAAATGTCAGTGGCAATTGGGCCTTCTAATTTCAAAGACTGGGAGCTCATCACCAAAGATAAGGCATCAAAATACCTGAGGAAACATGCAAAAAGCTGGTCTGCCACTATAAAAACGGTTTGGCTGGTGATATTCCAGGGTTTTCCACTGATCATTGACAAGGGCATAAATAATTCCAATGAGATTGAGATTTTTCTTCCTAGTCATACTCCTTTTAAACTGTTTTCTTTTCATTTGCGAGAGGCTTCTTTCCTTGCAAGCACATGAATAATTTTGGTCTCAACTGTTAAAAAGTTCAAGGACTAGTTGAACATGTTTGCCTAAATATGTTACAATTTTCCAATTACCCAAAAAATTGCTGTTTGTGATATGCCAACTCATAGTCACTTAAAAATAAAATTGTTTTGATATATTTTTCTCCCATGGAGGTCACCATTTTTTCACTGATGCTTTTGGTCCATTCTGTATTGGAATCTACAGAGTAAACGTTACCTGAGTAGTTGTTTATCATATTGCATTTGAAAATGCCACACTGCTTCATTTACGAAGCTGAAGGCAGCAGCAAAACACCAGCTCCTATGGCCAACTCTGTCCATTTCCTCTGTTTGGTCTTCCTCCTCATCATCACCTCTTGTGATTTCTCCGTTCCGATCGATTTCAGTGCGCTTCGGTCCAAATTAAAAAGGCTTAATGTTACTCATCACTGTTTTGCCTGGAGGAGCCAGGTAGTTGGACCATTACATGTCATTTACCCAAAATGCATTGCAGCATGAACAACATGGTGACATTCCTGTGAAAATATTTTATTAAAATTTATAAAAACTAAATAACTTACAGTATTATTACTGTATTGTTTGTACATATAAAATAAATATTTCCCAAGTAAGGTCTATTTTTATAACTAATCGTGGATCCCTTTAACATCTCCAGTGTCTACATTCAAAAAAAGTCTGGATTCCCCAGCAGCTGTCCATCAAATCTGGAAAAATGTAGATAGTTAGCATGTCAAGTGAAGAATGCAAACAGTCTTTCATGATGCATTGTGAGTCAAATGCATCACACACTCCAGACAAGGCACACCTTATCTATTTTCCCAGATGCAAAGCATGCAGCTCTGAGTGTGTTATCAGTTGCCACCATGTGAGAGTGGTGTATCAGACAGATAAAACCTAAAGCTGTGTTCTGTGAAGAAGTGTTTAAATCTTTCACTGAACATCAAGCCACCTCTTTTAAAATGCCACCCGCAGTTTTTTTATTGCTGGGGCATAGATTTCATGTTTGTCACGGCAGAAAATAATAGCCTGGAAAGTGTTACTTTCAACCGTGATGAATGTGAAAAAGAAGATCTTCATTTGAATGTGCTGACTGTGGGCGAGTACATCCTATACCTCCCATAAAGAAGAGGGCATCCCTTGATTTGTCATTTTACTCAGTAGGTGGTGTTGTGGTGGGAGGAAATAGGAGCAGAGTGGCAGATGGATCCCACAGGCATCCCATTAGGCAAAGTTTGCTTCTATTTCTTAAGTTACACTGGTATCAAATGCTCCCTTAAGAGTTGCTATGATACACTTGTTTCCCACCATGTCTAAAGGTACTCTACAATAAAGCTTGAAGTCATGACTAAAAACTATTTGCAACAGCACATAATTATTTTTTGCACACTTTTAGTGTTTCAGTTAACCAAACAAAGACAATACCATTTACAGATTACCTGAAAACATATAAAAAGTAGCTTTCAAATATTAATTGTAAGTATTAAAGAAAAAAATCCAATAAACTAACCCCCTTCATCAGTTATGGATTAATTGTGATTAACAATTTTCATAAATTTGATTTGTATTATCACATCTGAAAACTTTAAGTAGGCTAAAAAAAAGCCTCGAAAAACATCACATGCACTGTAATAAAGAAACTCAAGGAGCAATAAGAAAAAAAGAAACTAAAATCTGTTAGTTTGATAAGGTTGCAAAACAACCCTATGACAACTAAATATATTCCTTTAAACTTCAACTGAAATAAACACAAAACATGGTCTCCCTCTTAATCATTTTGATAATGGAAGTGTAATTAATGGATGGATGGATGGATCAGTTTGACTTGTTTTAGGTTTTGAGTGTCATAATGTCAAAGTGCAGACAGGAGAGGAGAATGTCTAAAATACTTTAATAAAAACTAGGAAATCCAGAGCATGAGGCGAGGATCAACCATGACACGGAGTAGACAAAGAAACCGGAGCAAACGGAAGGAACCAGTGGCAAGTAATGAGTCCAGGAGGTTTATAGGTACAGAGAAGGGATTGGAGATGACAAAAGAACCAGTTAGGAAAACTAACTGCAGCTGGGAAGGGAACAGTGAAGCTTGATGAGGCAAGTGACTAGCAGCTGGAGAAGGGGAGTAAATTCTTCTTTAGTTTTTAGCAACAGTTTGCATCCATCACTGTTGCACTAGTGACATTTCTTGGATTTTACTACTCATTGCCTTTCCTCAAATTCTCCTGAGAAAAGTATTTTTCAAAAAACAATTGATTTCTTTTCATTACCATTTAACCGAGCAACCACATTTTAAAATTTCAGTTCCTCATTAGAACCTTTCTTTATACTCAATCTTCTTTGATTCACATATAGAGGAGAGTAAATGGCTCAGAGTAACTAAAGCATAAAATATGAAACTACAAGGGAGAGAACCTAAATAATGACAAAAACAGTCAAATCTAACTAAATAAATTCAAGACTTAAAGATCTCATGCAATGCCATGTTAGGATCATTTTAGATAGAAGAAAGAAAGAATAAATTTCTCCCACAAAACTCAATTTTGTGCTTAATCTGAGAGATGTGTTAGAAAAATCTAAGAAATTTCTAATTTCTTTGCTGCCGCTCAGCAGATGCAGCGGAAACATATGCAGCGGAAAATCTGCATTTGTTTAAAATATTAAGAATAAAATGCAGCTGGGAATCTGAAATACATATGTGCAGTGTTTATTTTCCGAGGTGTTAATTGGCTGAGCCTCCTAAGAGTTGAGACAAAGAAGATTGTAGATATAAGCTTCTGCTGTAGTTCTGAGATGGTTTCCACTGTTTGTATTAATGCATATATTCATTTTCAGAAAGGCTCTCAATATTTGTGGATTTTAGATCTTTTTGAGCGGCTCTGGTCCCTGAGGTTTATTGTACTCAAAAAGCACGTTAACGACTCAACCTGGAGGTCACTAAGCAACATCTAAGGCAGTGTGACTCTCTTTCGCATCAATTAAGGGCATAACTCATAATTCCACAGTAAAAAAGAGACTGGTTAGAAATGACCTCAATTAGAATACAGTGACCCTTCAATGTATCTGAATGAAATGAACTCTGAAAGGAGGGGGTGTGAATTCCTTCACAGCAATGTAAAACACTCGTCAAATATTGCAAACAGGTTTTTATTATATGTATTTCATATATATTGGGTATATGAAGCAACTTCTATTTTTTAGACAGTCAAGTTAGCGTTTTTCTCCTAATAATGGAATCAACTGCTTTTGGTTAATAAACTACTCTGATTTAAGTGTAACAATAAAGCAAAATCTGATGAAATATGCAAGTGGAAAAAACTGTGCATACCTCTGTAGGTGTATAATTACCATTAGACCTTGAGGTAACACTAAAAAATGCTGAATAGGAGTATTTTAAAAATCTAAATAGCCGTCCTCAGTTTAAAGCTAAAGAAATATTCAGTATAATAAAACTACAAGTAACCTTCAGATTGAAAGGGCAAAATGGCTAAAAACCATTAGTCTTTAGGAAACTGGGGCTGAAAGTTGGCAAACTCCTGCAGAGTTCCACTGAGGTCGGGAGATGTTCTGTAATTTCCGACCCCGAGCTAATCTGTGCAGCATGCTGTGTGGTGAGAGTGAGATTTTTTCTACCCGGGGGTGGGGGGAGATGAAGGATTTGTTGCATTTGAACTCCCTCATGTCTTCCTTGTCGTGTCTGTAATTAAATATGTGCTCCCTGGGAGACAGTGGGGTTCTGGGTAATAAAAAGCCTGCTTTGTGAGCTTCCACCTCGCTCTCTGCTGCTACGCTCACGCTGTTTTAGGTTATGCCTTTCAGCATGGCAACAAACCCCAAAACAGACATTACATGCAGTCTTAACGCTCACAAAGTAAAATGTTTGACTCAACCTAGGATTATATCTGCCCAAACTATGTCACATATTTTTTCATGCATTTGAATCCTCTCAATCTAAGAAAATAATCTGAACAGGAAATTCTTTCCATGTAATCTTAGGTAGGACATTTTCTGCTTAAAAGCTGGGCCGTGCTTTAGCATTTTCCAGTGAGTTTGTTTCCTTTTGCTTCCAAGGAGACAGAATTTCAGAAAAGGTTATTTTCTTTAACTCCTTTAACTTTTCACTTTATCTTCATCAGGATAAAACAAAAAAAGATTACCAGGGTAGAGGCTTACACCAGAAAACAGTGCTAGTAGGGAGGTGCCACCCTTTTATTCAATATGACCTATAGACCTGAGTTTTTTGGAGGAAGGGTGCTAAATATTTTGGACCTGTTTAATTCTGGCAGCATTTTAAGTTTAAGCTTCTCCACAATAATTTAGAGTAAAATTAACTGTAATTGACATAAAATCATATCATCCGTCCTGTGGTGGCATAAGGGTCAAATCTTCATTAAAAGAGAAATGATTATTTTATTGTTTTAAACCGTAATGTTATATTTTTCTGCATTTATGGTTTGAGGTACAAGCCTGCAGCATGATGAGCAAAGAGTAGGTTGATACTTCAGTGTCCGTCAACTGCAGTACATTGAACACAGTTTCTGTGTTTGTCTTTTCTGAAATTAACATAGTTACAAAAAACAGCCAGAAACCCCCCTAAAAGATGAAGCAACATGCCAGACCTAATTGTCACAATGTCACAGGAGTAAAACAAACAAAAAAATGGTTAAGATAAATGTGATCTTCATGGTCACCTTCAGATTACAAAAAAACAAAATCTGACTGAAATTATGTGCGGGGTGAAACTCACAGAAACTAAATTTGATAAAAATAATTATTGGTTTTAAAGTAGCTTCATACCACATTCTTTGCAGATATTTTAGAGTGGTAGGACTCATGGACACAGTATTCAAATTGGACTGATGGTTTTTAAACTGCTGTTTAGAGTTCAAAATGAATGCTGAAGGGTAGGTAAAATAACTCCTTTGACACAAATCGACGTTCACTCTGAAATTCAGGCTCTAAAGATTAAAATTGTTTCGAAATTAAGTTGCTGCAATGCAAGCCTGTGTTGATATGGGGACACAGATTTTTGCTTTTATAACTCGGCATAAATCCACTTTTATCGCTCCTGCAATCCTCAGGAGAAATGTCCTCCACAGAAAACTATTGTTATCACTGTGCAAACAGCAGCACAGTGCATGTGTATCCTCCTCTCTCTCTCTCTCTCTCTCTCTCTCTCTCATAAGGTATTTCTATTAGCAGAACTGTTTAGAAGATTTATCTCATATTACCAAATCAGAAGGCAAACGATCTGCCTCAGAGTTCACCAATACTGGTTATCAATGTTTCCCTGTGATTTATACGGTGATGATAAGCCTGCAGATTTGACAATAGCAAGCAGACGAACGGAAATGCAGTGCTTATTGCATTAGCTCCGATTCATCCTGTTTAAGAGCATAAACTCTTAAACTTTGCGCACAACTATTAGGCAAGTCTTATCTTTGAGATTATTTTTATCAATCACCAGCTAAAGTGGTCTTAATTAATCCAAAACATTGGTAAACATGAATGTTCTAGAAAGTAGAAGTGAGGTTTTGGCTTCCTTACAAAAATATCAATATGTGCATAATTATTGGGCAACTATTATCGTACAGAACTATTACGCAGCTGATTGAAAAACACATTTTCCCATTGCAACTTTTATATTTTGATCTAATTAAATGAGAAATGTAATCAGTCATACAACTCAAAGCTTTCCAATACATAATTGTTGACATAATTTGGTCTGTTTTGCTGAATATAATTGAGTGTAGAGATTGAATGTTTTTATTTGCTTATTTAAAGGAAGTCGTTCCTCCCCACTGTTGCCAGATGATTCATAAGGATAAAGTGTTTCTGTAAAGGTGAAGACTCAATCCAACTAACCAGGCTTCTTTAGACAGCTAACATTTTACCAATAGCTATTATAGCATCCACTGCATTTGACTACATTGCATTAGAATTACAATGTTTGCTTTTATGTAATTGAATCCACATCTGTCTATATGACTGAAAAATAAACTGGACTTATGTCAGTCAATATAACTGGAAATGAATTTGACCTGTTTGTCTTGCCAAATGCGTTGATGTGCCATTTACTGTGAATGGGTTTCCAGTCTGTGACAAGGCGACATGGAAACACACAGGACAGCCAACCATGCCCACACCCACTATTCAAAGTCAATTATACATCACAATTCAATCCAAATATAAACCAAATGTATCAAGTTTAGTTTATTATTTCAAATGGTAAAATGTCCTGCTAAGGAAACCCAGCTGACTGCAACAGGTCAGAGTTTGTAGTTATCCCTCCTCCTGAGCACGAATGTGGCAACATCTGACTTCCTTTAGACGGGAGGAAACCTTCAGCAGAACTTGGCTCACTGTGAGCATCCATCTGCCTTGGCCGACTCAGGGTTTGAAGTCAGACTTTGCTGGCTTGCACACTTTCATCATTACTTTGTTTACAGTTATTGTTAATTTGCTTTAGATCAACTTGTTCAGCACTTTAGGTTTTTAAAGTTCTAACTACACCTCTGGGGAATCTTTTAAAAAGTTTAACCAACAAATTTGTTCCAGAATCATTCAGATTACATTAGATTAGAATCATCTGCTCTTGTGTTAAAATCCCTCACAGGTGTGGTTTCCCTGCTCTTTAGTGTAATGTTGCTGAACTGGGATCATTGTTTCAGTCCAGCATTATTTCCAGACAATTCCCCCATTACCAAGAGCTTTCTTTAATGGACAAATGTAAGCCGCGGGCCAACACAATCATTTTCAACTCTGCTGCTCTGTGAAATGACTCACCATTAGCTCCACTGAGGTAGCTGTCAACGCTCTAATCTCTGGCCTTTTAAAAAATCTAATTAAAGGAGAGGCTTTCAGGGTGTTTACACAAAAACACGGTCATATTCTTGAGAACAGTGGCCTTGTTGATGAGTAGGATTATTGAGGTTGCCCTCGAGTCTTTACAACATGTCAGATAGTTGATGGATTGTGTGGGAGGCAGGTCACCTGCATCATCCACCCAACCCCTCCACCACCCACACCACCTCCAACTTCCCTCAGGATGCTGAGGGTGGTGGACAGATGAGTGTTGACTAAGTGATGCTGACACACCATTACTCGCCCACCTCTGTTTGGCTGAGGCTAAAAATCCTGCATGTTTGTGTTCCCAAGTACAGCGTGCATGATTCCCACTGAAAGTGGAACAAAGTCTGTTTCATGACATTAATCAAGAATAATTTATGTCTGATATGTAACTGTATTTCAACAAATTTTAAACAAAGGAGAAAAGATGGACATGTAACTTGTGGCAAACAACCTTTTTGTTAAATATGATCTATTATACTTCCTTCATAGGTTATACTTGCACATGAAAATGGCTGCAAACAGATTTGCGAATATACAACCATCCATCTTTGAAAAGCAGAAGTGAAGCCTCCTACACAACCAACAAGAATGCAGCAGACAAAAGATTTGTCTTTTCCAGCAGACATTGTACAGCGCATACAGCAGTAAAACCAACTGACCAAATGTGCATAGAGCTCAGCTTCAGTTGCTAACGGTGCAGTGAACTTTAAATGTGACTTCAGTGAATCAGGAGGATTCAAAACGCCTCATTTCCAAGAAACACCAAATAACATTAACTTATTGCCAAAAAGTGGCTGGGTGCTTGGTTGGCATTTCTAAGCAAAAGCAGTTGAGACCCAAATGAAAGTAAAAAAAAAAAAAGAACATAAAAACAAAGCAAAATGTGAACTTTGCATAATAGGTCCCCTTTAAGCTTCACTTAAGGGTTGATTCTGGAGTGGCAGGTTGGCCAACCAGAGTTTTGAATGCAATGCAAAAATCAGACTTCCAAGACAGATATGGCTGGGATGTTGGGATCTTTAAGATAGTTGAAGAGGTGTTATCTGCACCTTTTGCGGCTGATTTGAGCTATGACTGTCTAAGCGAAGGCTATAGTCTCGACAGTCTTAAGATCTCCCAGAATAGGCTGCCGATTGTTGTTGGTGAAGGATGTTGGCCTCCTCTTCCTGACCTGTTAACCCTACAATCCAATTTTGTATAAATAAGCAAAAGGAAAAAGTGAAAATAAATCATGAGTTACGACTTGCAATGATTAAAGAAAGGAGAGAAAATAAAGAGGAGGAACAGAAGACATGATTCTAGAGAAGAAAGAAGGTGAGTGGCTTACAAGAGAGGAAGAGGAGTTGAATGTTTGGTGTCAGCTTTCTGCCACTCTGCCTTTGTGAAAGCAGAATGGTAATGCTGCTGCTGCTGGGGGTTGAAAGTGGGTCTCTACCTGTGACTCAGTGGCCACAGCTGTCAGTCAAACTCAACCTGTGTGCCTGAGGAATATGCCAAACCTGCCAGTGTGGTCCCAGAGAGCCTGAGAGAAGGGAATCTAACAGAGCAGCAGTGTGACGGCTGAATCAGACTTTCAGCTGCTCGCTGCAGTTCAGGGAACACCTGCAGGTGAGAGACACAGAACATACCCCCATCTCTGCAACTGCTTTGTAGTTTTTTAGAAGGTGTAATAGTATGCCAGGTTCTTCTACCTGCAGGCGATGTTGGAGGTAACTATTCAGTCGCCTAACAGTGCACTTTTTCTCTTTCTCAAATTCCACTTCTCCACCTTTCATTTATTAGGTTCAAGAGGCTTTTTTCTGCAAGTTCAGACAAAACAAACTTGGTTTATTTCAGACAGCTCTGTATCAAATTTAATGCTTCTTCTGCTTTCACACGATTAAGTACCAAATATCAAATTATGTTAATAAATGAATTACGACCAGGTATGTGGTTATTTTCCAGTGTCAAGTTTAAGAATCTAATAGATGTTGAAACAAAATTGTTGGCACAAAAAAGTAATAAAATGAAAGCAATTGTATACATAAACATCAGACCAGATTTAAATCATGTTTGCTGTGTTCCCTTCATGGCTTGACCTACCTGGAAATTGGATTTGTTTTGATAAGAGATTGTGAGCTTGAGAGATTTTCTAGAAGCTAAGCCAGTTTTAAACTTCTCAACAACTCTCATCCTTACGCGTCTACTGTGGTCTTTGGTCTTCAGTATGCACTTTGTGCTCTCTAAACCTCTGAGGTTGCATTTATTGGACATAATTACAAACAACTGAACTCTTATTTTCTAATTAGTTGATTAAAAGCATTTAGAAGTTGTAAAGGGCACTGGCTTACCCTGAACCACACTTTTCAGATTTTTATTGTTATCCCACTTTTAGCCTTGTGTCTATCATATGAAATTTCAATAAATACGCTGAATGTAACGTGACAAAATAAGTGAAAGCAGTACTTACCCAATGGGTCAAATAGACAAATATGAATGTAATCACAACAAAAGTAGTTGTAAAAATTAATTTGATAACATTAAGTTTAACTACAATGAAGTTTTTTTATTTGACTGCAATAGAAATGCCTCCTTTCACTTTCCATATTTAATATAAATCTGATGTTTATGTTTTTGCAGGTAAACTGCTCTGTTCTCTGTTTATGTAAATGAGGCCCTGATCTAATTTCTTTCTGGAGAAAAAAACTGATACATTCTGCAGTTCTTTGCCCTTTGTCTGACATGTGCGTATTTTATCCAGAAGGTTAAAATATTTCACTTCCTAGAATATGCAGAATGATTAGGGAAAGTGAATCTAAATGACTTTCAGTAGGCAATAATTTGTCATTTTTACTTGGCTGCTTGTCTCACTGTTTGAAAGCGCAGCTTGAAGCTTTAATGTCTATTTTATGGCACATTGGAACAGGGTGCCATCTTTAATTAATTCTGGTAAGTGCCAACAGTTCTGCCATTTTTGCCAAAACCCAGGAGGAGTTCAAGTTCAAGTGCTGCATAAATTAAATATAGCAAAATAAAATAAAAAATAAGAAGAAATCTTTTGTTACTTGTAAATTTCTTTGACAGTACTGGAATATGCTAAACATGTGCTGTTGGTGTGTTTTGGATGACTAACTACTTTTTTACTTCCTTAGTCTACATTGAAAATCAAGAAATTTATTAGATGGCTGCCAGGAAATGTAATTTAATAGCTACTCATAACCCAAGATAAATAATTACAGCTGCAAAAATTGTAAAGCCTTTTCCTCTTGCATCCTCTAATCCAGTCGTGTCCAAATGTTTTGCCATGTCGGCCAGAAATAAAGTTTTATAGTCCCTGTGGGTCATAGAAAATAGATTACTATTTAAGTAACAATAAAAAGCTATTTGGATTTTTTTACCAGCTCAAAAATAAACTAAAGACACAATATTTTTAAAGAAGGAGAAAAGTAACTGGCAATCTTTAAACATGAGCTTTATTGAAGCTGTTGGCACAGAGACGTCTCCAGAGAATCTTGACGGACCAACAGGTATAGATAATAAAATATCACTGGCAAAGAAATTGCCAGTGATTGTCAAGGCAGATAGCAGAAAAGACTGGGATATATTATATATCTATCAGTCTGGCAATCTATATTGCCACATTGTCAGAATAAAGGATTTCTTGTCAAAACAGGCCACCAAAAAGCTGGTGTGTGGCTTTATTTTCAGTATGTTAGATTACTGAAACAGTGTCTTTGTGTAAGCTCGTCCAAAATCCCTTAAATCAGGACTATAAACATCTAGCAAAGGTCATCCTAAAACATGGGAAAGTATAAAAACCAACACGCATTTTTTTTTTTTTCCAACAGTAAAGAGATGACAATAAGTGGTTGAAATGGAGGGAAGAATCAATGCATTATCACAGCGCTGGAGTTGTGGACTCACCCGGACAGTCTGTTTTTTCTCTGCACTGTCTAATTTAGCAGTGAAGAAAATCAAAACGCTAGCTGCTACAACTCCTTCTGGCTCACATCAGCAAAAAAAAGCCCTTCTGTCACTAAAAACTGACAGATGCCACAGTCATTGTGGTTCAGTCTCTTTAATCTCAACATACTGCTGCATGAACATCATGGTGGCAATACTGTACACCTCATACATTTTGAACAAGCAAATAAATGATGCTGATATATAAGCATATAAGATATTATTTGCAGTATAGAGAGAGGAGCTACTTTGGAGCTTCTGATTTGTTTCAGTAAATCAGCAGATGGTTTTCATAAATAAATATTTTTCAAGTATTTGTGCTTTGAGAATGGAATTCAAAAACACATTTATTTGACAGTAAAAGTCAAATAAAGTTTGTGAAGGAATTTTTATTTATGACTTGCAGCGGTTGCTGCAGAAAATACTTGTGTTAGACAATTGTGCATATGTCAGTCTGTCGACTTTGCTCTGATCAAACTTTGACAACTTGTCTTTTCTGTTCCCATCTTCAGTCAGTCTGAATTTTTCTCTATTACCAATTCCAGTACACCAGAGCACAGCTTCTTTTTCTATTTGAATGTAGCAGGAACTTTCTAAAAGTAACTGAACAATGTCTACAAAATGTAATACAAGTTCAAACTGATTGTCTTTGTCTTATGGAGGTCAAACCTAAAAGATTTCCTTGTTTTTCTTTGAGCACCACAAGGCTGCTGACATTTGTTATTTTAAACAAAGTAATGGTTAAAAAATTTTTGAGTTGTTTTTTTTTGTTCAGTGTTTTCTTATTTGGAAACGCTCTGAAAGTATAATAATTAATTCTAAGGTGCTTTCTTACTGTTGTTTGCCTCAAATGATCAACTGACTGATGGGAGTTCGGATTAAAACACTTCCATTCAAGATACCATCAAAATGATTCTCAGATTAATTCTCCCCATTATTGTTTGGAAATTCTCATTTGTCCAAGGAAAAAAATGTGCAAGTTATGCCGTCAGTCCTTGAAAAGCAAGTTAAGAAACTGAAGCCAGCAAACTGAAAAGAACCACAAGAAAAACAACTCTTCAAATTTATTACCCTTGTCATAAACTTCTGAAACATATGCAGCAAAATTAAATCGTGTCATCACCAAAATCTTTGGTGTAGCCATGTTGTTGTGATTTAGCATTCGGTTTTGATGATTTTGTATCAAAAAATAAACTCTGGAAAAAATAAAAATAAAAAAAATCATTCTTGTAAGGTGACTCCCAAGGCATACAAGACACATTTGAAGCATTGTGTCCTGCAGTCACAGCTGCTTTATCTGCTGTCACAGCATGAAAGAGGAGAGTTTTCAGTGAATGAGGAGTCCTGTGATTTCTGACACTCCCTTTCAAAGAAATCAAGAGAAAGCATGCAAACTGAAGCTTTACTGTTGGAATGGTGTGACAAGAACTCTTGAGGGGAACATTGGTTTGAGAAGATAAATGTTCCTACATCATACAAAGCTTCATTCACAACCAAAACACGTTTATATTAGCATAATTGTTTAGACGAGTTATCTGAATTTACTGGGATTTTTTTATTTTGTCACGTTACAACCACAAACTTCAAAGTATTTTATCACGAATTCATGTGACAAACCAACATAAAGTAGGGGATAATCATAAAGTAAAAGCAAAATGATAAATGGTTTTCAAAGTTTTGTGTAAACAGAAATCAAAACGGTTTGGAGTGCTTTTGAAATCAACTCCTAAATATAATGCAAAGCTGTTAATGAATGAAAGAGATGCAGAACTCATTCCACAACCCAGGAAAAGTTAAAATATGCTTACTGATAACAAGCTAAACACACAGATTCTTTGCAAGGTAGAGATTTGGGTGAGTCAGCACTGAACGTAGTTTGCAAATTAAACAGGATATCTGTTTACCAAGGATTCCTTCTCTATATGGTACTGTTGGTACCATATAGAGAAGGAACGACTATTCACTGAAAACCAAGGATGATGACATAAGAGGTAATGGTTTCTCCTGTCAAGTGGCAGAATGTTAATCTAGTTGGTTCACCGAATGAACTACAGCACATAGTGTTTAGTTTATCCGTCACGACTAGTGCAAGCAATTACTTGAGAAGTAACCTAAGCATTATTTTGTGGGAATATCTTTCTTCAGCAGGAGCAGGAAAGCTGGTCAGAGTTTGATAAGATGGATGGAGCTAAATCCAGGGTGATCCTGAAAGAAATCCTGTTAGAGGCTGGAGAGACCCAGTAAGTTCACTTTTACTCAATTCTGACAGCCACTGATTGTTGATTTTACTGAGTAAAGAAAATAAATATTAAACAAGTCAAAGCGGTCTGTAAATGCTCTGTAAAAGTGTGGTTCTCTGCTCTGAGGACTCTGTCCTGCTGAGTTTTAGTCTCTCAGTTTAACATGCTGATAAGTGGTCATTCATTTAAGCTTTGTTGGGAAGCTGAAGTGTGAAAATAAGGAACAGAAAGTAAGCGAGACAACTTTCTGAACAAGTAGAGAAGTTAAGACAAGAATAAATCACACACTGCATAATATTTAAAGTTGATGGTGTTTCTGCTTGAACAAAAATGACCTCAAAGATCACCTAGAAGGCCTTGGGATAAGTTTTCTACACAAATCAGTGTGAAACAGGAACATCTGGAACATCCCATTTGTGCATTTTACATGAATCTGCAGTAAAAAAGATAAATCCTTCTGGTTTTCTGTGTTGACCAGAAGTTGGTGGAAGCATTTTTGACTTCAGCTTTACTCAGCGTAAGAAGACATTGGAAGTGGAAAATATGTATGTATATGTTGTTAGTCATTTAGATTAATCAGATGTTTTGCTTCTGTGGATTTATTTAGATTTGGTTTAACACTAGTCATATCCATTTAAAGTACAGTGCACTATGGAGTTAAGAGTGTGTTACTCATGCCAATTTTAAGGGGTAATATAAAGTATTTGGTTGATCATTTTCTAAAAAAAAAAGTGTTAAAAATTATTTTGAATTTACACTTTCAAATTGCAAGTATGAAAGTTATGGTTAATTAACATGACTGAACTCAGTTTAAAGGGTTTTCGGTTCATGTAAAAATATATGATTTTATTTAAAACTAACAGCAAATAAAATAAAGTAAAAGATTTAGATGATAACTTATGTTGCTTGTTTGCAATTGTTTCTTTTGAACAGTTAAAATTTTCAAGGTGATGGAAGACAGAAAGGGATGACAGCATAGACAATGGCATACCTCAAAAAACTAAAAAAACATTAAACTTACTACATTGTGGTGTTTATGAACATGTTTGTTAGTATATAGTGTCAAGATAAAGAAAAGGAGCCATTTTTACTGTTCTTTGGTTGGGGGTCTGTATGCATCAACGTGAATCCCAGGCTTTATGCCGATTCTGTCAGACTCAATGGGAAACGTCTATGATGTAAAAACTCTGACACTTCGGACAAAAAACCCCCACAATATCTACTCAGTTTTATTTTATACAACCTGACTTTGTTATTTGTTCTCAAATGCTGACAGATGACAAAAGTAGGAGTTGAACGGTGCATAAAGAGATGAGTGCTCATGAAAATGTGTTTTGTTTTTAGGGTTCAGTTCAATAATAAAAAAATGTTTTTATTATATAAATGCAATCAATGTCACACTCTCTTTAAATTCAGAATTTTATTATTAACTAACTGTATATTTTGAGAGTTTTAGAAAGCGGAAAGAACATTTCTTTCTACAGAAAACCTTCCAAATGATCGATTTAAGTAAAATACAAAGAAATGTTTTAAAATAATTTTTACAAATCGGGAAAATCTGTTTAACAGCATCTACTTAGTATTGATTTTTTTTATTTTTTATTTTTTTAAAAGAAGCAACTACTCATTTGTCTTTTCTTAATATAGGGGACGATGATGGAAAAAAGCAGTGACACAGATGTGTGACCACTTGGCTCGGATTATTATGCATCGTTCTTTTGGCTGCAAATATTGGACAGGTTGTCTACTGTGAGTACATTTTGAGGTGATACGTGAGAAACATGCAGCCAAAAGTAAAAAACCTGGTCAAATATTTCTGAGGAATGTTGCATGTTAGCAGCTCTAAATGTAGATAACACACTAACAATATTTTATTCCTCAAAATATGTGAAAGAGGTTCATATTAGGTCACATTACATCTACACTGTCTATTGTAAAATACAGGTGCATAATGTCCACCATTCACATCATGGTGCATGATTGTGAAGTTGAAAGAAAATATTGTTAATGCATTTCAAAATTCTTAACAGACAAAAATCTGAAAGTGGGATGTGCCTTTAGAATTACTCCCCATTGAGTCCGATACCACTAAATAAAATTTAGCTAGTTAGCTTTGTCCTAATGTGTGTAAGTTTAACTGAATATACATTCACTTGGATCTTCCTCCTGGATGGAGCCAGCTACAGTGAAATTAATTTATATCAAAGTTTATTCCTGGGTTAGAACGGTCAAGTTAAAGTTCAAACATGAATCCAATTTTAAAAAAAGAACAGCTGTTTGGGCAAAAATGTCACTCTATTGACAGATTTTGGTCTTATAGGTCATTTCTTAAATATACTTTACCTTAAGTTTGCTGGTCACATAAAATGAAACTTAAATATATGGAAGTTGTAACATAAAAAATGTAAAAACGAAGAATAGGTTGGGAAACTTTTGTAAGGCAGCAAATAATATTGATGGCTTCTTTCATATATTCTTGTTTTTTCTTCCTCTTAAATGAACCGTCTGGAGACGTTGCAGGACCACCTACTGATCTGACGCTACTCCAGGCAGACATCACTTATTATCTGAACGTCTCCCAGTTTAAAAAAACCTATAAACAACCTCGTTAAAATCCAGTACAGCTTAACAACTACAGTACATTTATACTTAATCTTCTTCGCTGTCCAGTTAACACTGATTTTTGTTGCTTAGAAACATTCTGTCTCAGTTAGACTCACAGCAATAAGGTAAATTTAGAAATCAAGGTTTCACGCAGAAAATGGTCACTGTGAACATTCTGCTTGATTTTTGTTGCATTTTTAACACTTAATAATCTAAAGATAACAGGTAAAAACACAGCAGAAGCTGAAACCACTCAAAACCCACTAAGTCCTGTGCTCCAACCAACTGAACTCAAATTTAGTTAAGCCTTCAATTATTCATACCTCAGACCAATTAGGTTGCAAAGTATTCTTTTAATTTTGCCAAAATGTTTTGTTTGGCTGGAGGTGATGTAAACTCTTCTATTTCTTTTTTGTTTTGTTTGTTTTGTTTAGTGTGCAGATCATTTTTCTTTTGGGTTGTTTTATTCAGAAGTTCAGAGTTTATTGCTTTTAGGTGTAGCCATAGTAGTTCCTTCATGTTTAGACTATTTTAATTTGTTTTTCTTTGATTATTGTCAGGCTGCTTATGTTTTTTGGTTTCTTGAGTTTCAGTTGGGTTGTTTAGTCTCTTAAAAAAAAAAACACCTCAGTATTTAACTCCTGATTCTTCATTGCTTCTGTTTCTCTGCCTGCTATTCCACCCATGATCCACAGCTCCTGACCCAATTCTGAATCTGTGAAGGAAGCACAAACACATGAAGCTCATTACCAAAGATAAATGGTCAAAACGCCAGCGGAAACATGCAAAAACACTGGGTAGCATTTACAGGGAGGGTTTGATTTCTGTAAAGTCAGTAAGATTTTTTTTTATTAATTTTGGAGAGCAGTATAAGTAATTCTGATATGCTATTTTTTTTTTTAAATAATAGCTTTTTATTTTCTAAAAATACTTTTGAAAAATTATTTTATCTTTTGAGAAATGTCTGTTTGATTTTATATCAGAAACTCACTTCTTGACTGAATGAAAATCAATTCAAATCTAAATAATCTGAAGAAATGTGGGCTTACTTATATAGTTATGTACAATACCTAGCAAAAGAGATCCTTTTAACTCACCTCCAGAGTGGATTTTGCATGCGAGTCAGGAAACTAAATCCCAACATGGCAAATGGATAGCCTTGCAAAAGTATTCATAAACTTTTTAACATTTATGTTACTCAGAGGCTCTCCCTCCAATCTGAGTATGGGCTGCATTTCTATTAGCTATTTCAAATATATTTTTGAACTCATGCATTATTTGAAAAGGTTGGAATAAAAATAAAAAAATTTAAAAAAACACTACTACTCAACTTGAAGTATTTCTGGCTTTTGAAAAGAGATGGTGCTCATTAGGACTGAAAAAAGCTGCAGCAGTTTGAATAAGTACCTTAGTATGTTTTTCACAATCATTCACATAAACTAAACTGACAGATTAGCATTCCGAAGAGCAACTTCAGATCAGAAAAGGAGAGGTAAGGCTTTTCCTTTTTAACACCAGACTTACTTTATGTGTCGACCTCCACATGTTAACTTGCTGCATGCTGAACAGACAACAGAGAAATAACCTGAAGCCAACTGCTGATGACGCTCCTCATAGCTAGTCCGTTTACAGTCAGTTTGTTGCATAATGCAGATCTAAGATGATGAGGGCAGTTTCAAATCCTTTCATGTGAGTAGTGCATTTGTACTTAGTGGGCAAAGACACCACGCTCTGGCACGCCACTCGGTTTGGGTGGGGTGGCGGTTTGCACAGAGTGCGGTTGCTCTTCAGGAGGGGACATCTCAGCCATTAATTGGCCTTTTCATTCCCCTCCAGATCCAAACCGTCTGTGGTTGCGTGGTTCGATGAGGGCAGCCCCCTGGGACGCAGCGCAGCGCTGAGGTTACGTTTTTGGGTTCACAACTAAAAATAAAAGATCAAGGAGCCTCTTCCAGACATGCTGGGCTGGTTAGACTCACAATCCAACTGAAAAAATGCCTGAAAAAGCAGCGGTAAGGGTGTTGCATGTGCACTGGCCTTGTGACCTCATGGATATAAAAGAATAGTTATTTTTACCAAATAAGAAACCTGAGTTAACTATGTTTCTCCTTTCTTAACAAGAAGCTGGTTTGAGTACAAAACATATATTTTACACAACACAAAGAAATTCACAAAGTAGAGCATAATCATGAAGTGACAAGAAAATTAGGCATGGTTTCACATTTTTCTTTATGAAACAAAATTTGAAAAGTGTGGCCTATATTTGTTGTTTTGTATACTTATAAAAGTAATAAAAAAGTAGATAAAAAAAGGTAATAAAAAGTATATTTTTTTTATTACTTTTGATGATTCATGAAAGAAAAGTTTGACTGTATTTAGCTCTGTATGTAGGAGTAGCAGTTGATATTTTATAAAAACAAATCACAGAAGCAACACATCAATTTGTTCTGTCAACTTTACTGTCTGCCCAAAAATTGACTGGTAAATAAAGTGTATTAAATGAGCAATAATGATGACAGTGTTTACAGCCTTACAACAATAATCACTTCAAAATAACGACAAACGTTTTATCTTCATTGTTCTGTCTTCCATCAGCTCTTTGAATGTGTCAGGATGAAATATTTATCCTGATGGGATAAAGGAGCTCAGGCTGCGACTGAGCTCAGCCCATCGGGAAGCAGATAAAAATTCATCTGACAGAGAAAACGAGTCTATTTTTAGAGGCCTAACTGAATTCCCTAAACTTCCTTGGCATCCTGGATAAACATGAAATTATATCTTGCAACCAAGTCTTGCAGAGGCTGATTAAATGTCGTAATTATTACGTATATTATCATGCAATCATCAATCTTACCCTTATGTAAGGTAAGGGAAGGCTGGTGAAGGTGAAGCTGCTTGGTCTCTGATGGAGATAAGGCGAAATGACACCATCCTTCAGCCTGTCACACTCTACATTGTGCATATTAATTAGCCTGTTTAACTCATGAGCTGATCTGAAGTGAGAAAACTCATCAACATGTCACAAATCTGCCTCCTGAAAATAAAAACAATGATTTATTCTGATTGGATGAATTGTTGGTGTGAATAAACCATAAAATCTCTCAAACACTTTTCATGACTCATCTTGTTTTAGTTTGAGATTACTTTTAGTTCTAGTTGAATGGCAATCCAGCCTGTAAACAGTTTAGTTTTTGTTGTGAGGATGCCAGCAAGCTAATGAGGAATACAGCTCAGTGCAAAATTCAAACAAAGGCTGCCTTAAAAATTTGTAGTCTCAGTGTAATTGGCCAGAGTCATCCTTTTATTTATTTATTTATTTATTTATTTATTTATTTATTTGTATTTGGGAGATCAGGAAAGTAGTTTAACCCTCTCAGGCTCAAATTAAGTTCTAGTTGCAGGAAAAATCTGATATTTGGAGAATATGATCATATGGGGTAGTAATATACAATTCAGACTTTTTTTCAAAATAGTCAAAAATGATCAAACAAATCATCAAGCAAATCTGCAAATCTGCAACATCTGCCTGGAGAGGGTTAAAACCATTTCCTGCAACTGAAGAGTTGTGTGAGCTGAAAGCAAAAGTTCACCAAAATCTCTGAGCTGTTGGAACAAATCATTGAAAGCTTGGAGCAGTAGCTCCCCTCCTGCTGTGAATTTGTTATCACAAGGCTAAAAAAAAGACATGAAAGCTATTTCATGTCTTTAGCCAGTGTACAATATGGTGACTGTTCAGCCACATTCTCTATCTATAGAGACATGTTCTATGGTAGAGGCATTTAAATCTATATTAATTGCTTTCAACTTTCTGATAACCTGGATTAAAATGATTATTATGTTGACTTTTTAGATGGATTTTTGCATTTTATATTTATGATTAGAGCTGTTAGCATGCAGTGCAGTCCCTGTGAGTATATGCTAAAGAACATAGCATCTTTGGTATTTTACCATGTCATGCTCCCAGCTGGATTATTAGAACAGAATAGAAAAATGGAACCATATAAAATCTGTGTTTTGCTTTTTTTTTGGTGGGATGAAAAAAATCTGCTAAATGTAATTTACTTTCACTGAAAAAAATATGTTCTATATTGAAATTTATGGAGTAATTCAGAGAAAAAGTTGTTTAATTGAGTGGACATTTTATTTATTTTTTTCCTTCCCTTACATTTGTTTCTTTTCAGTTTTAGTTTTTGATATGACATCACATCAGTTAAATTAGGCAGCGTTCGTCACTGGGAGGGCCCTCTGTGAAGGGCCTTTGCTTTATGGATTCAACGGAGCAAATTTTATTTGTCACAATCTGCTTCGGCCTGTCCAAAGGGTAACTGAAGCAGCATTGTTAAAAAAATAACATTGTGTTTTATGTAAATAGGGTTTTAGTCTTGTAAAACACAAACAAAACAAAGTTCAGATGTTTTAAATTAAAACTGTAGTATGTTTCTAGTTGGCAGTTTCTTTTTATTTGTACTGACATCCAGTCTTTAATAAAACTTTGCATCTGCTTTAAATGTATTTCAAGGTTTTAAAGAAAAGCTTTTTCAAATAAATGCTGGTCAACCAACCTACATCTACACTTTGAGTGACAGCCTAATGAGTATTTACAGTAGGCAGATAATACGTTTAAATTGTACTTTCCATGGTCACACCACAAATTACACCCACCAAAAGAGAAAAAAAACCCACAAATGATCTTTGCTAGAAAAATGGGGATCACTGAAGGTTTTAAAGTTTCGCAAGAAATCAATGTGTCTTGTGTTACACTCGGTCCAATACAGGGCAATCATTTGTGTTGCCTATTTAAGTTCAGCTTTTAGGACCGCCAGTGCATTACTGGGCTCAATAACATTAAGCCAGAAATGTGTATGTCCATGACATTCTGATTACATCACAATACAGTGAGAGCAAAGTATATTCAGAAAGATACATAAGTGTGCCATTCCATATTCCCACTAAAAGAATTTTAACTGAAACAAATTTTCAGCATTTTTTGACACCATTGCTGCTTCACTTGTAGTTTACCTCTGTGGGATGGAAAATGTGCTATAATGTGACACATTTGGGTTTAGATCCCTGAAAAATATGTTTGTTTTTTTGTTGTTTTTTTTTATTTGCAAACCTTTGGTACACACTAAATTCTGTTTAGTGTTATGGGTTTAGCTTCAAATATAGGATCCTGTTACACTAAAGGGTGGGGAAGGTTATGGAGAAAGACCCAAGCTCTACAGTTCCGCACACCTGCATGTGGTTGAAGTCACCAGAAACTGGAGTTAATACTGTGTTGAGACTGAATAATAGTCATGAAGATGATGACCAGCTGCTCCTTTGGAAAGCTGTACTTCTTGAGTTGCGTCACAAAATCGTGTTTTCTTCCAAATATTGTATGTGTGGGGACCACCTGAGGTCCAGAGCCTTGGAGGACACCAGTGCTGACTGCTAAGATGCTCCCTAGCTTTACCTGCGACTGTCATTTGGTGGAGGATGTCTGGGCTGACGGTGCTAAAGACCCAGCTGAAATCCACAAGCAGGATCCTGGTGTATGTCCGTGGGTGGATGAGGTGGTTTAGGATGAAGTATAGTCCCAAATTCACTGCTTCACTGCCAACTTGTTTGTCCTGGTACATAAACTGCCAGGGGCCCAGCAGGAGGTCTGTGATGTCCTTCAATGCCAGCAGCAGAAGCGATTTCATGACCAGAGACGTCAGAGTGACGGGCCTGCAGCCACTCTGACGTCCTCTGACGGGATGGTGCGTATCTTGGAGACTGGGGAAATTGTGGAATGCTTGGAGCAAAAAAAAAAAAAAATGAAATAAGGCTGTGAGAGATTTTAATAATTGTCATTTTATGGGGTTTTTTCATATTTGAGATCTTATGAGCATAGTACGAGACCTTTGTCTACTGTGAGTCTTTCCTGTTACATTTGGGTTTTATTGTTTCTAATCAGATTAGAAACAGTGATTGGGTGAGTGTTTTAGTATGAACAGGAGCTCCCTGTGTTTCCAGAAATGTCCAGGGAATGCAGTTTCTCAGTGTTGCCACTCCCACAGTCATTAGAACCTCTGTGGAATCTCTAACATGCTATTACATAATAATGACTGAATATTCACTTGCCTTTGTTGACTTTCATTGAATGGCTTCTTCCTCCATAGATGGTTCCCAGGGTCTTTGAAAGAGAAACAGGCCCATAGTGTCATAGATCTTCCACAATACTTAATACATGTGAAGTATTTTTCCTCATGTTGTTTCACACCAGTATTACCAGGTGTGTTTGTTTCAAATGGCCAAACCACATGGTTTCAAGTAAAGCCCTGGTAGATTAGTAGATTAGAACAGATTAGTAACATTCTTCTTGTTTGCTAATTTCACATTGGCCTGAGGTGTTGTGGTGGATCAGTGGATAGTACTGTTTCCTCACATGTAATGCTTAGGTTCAAATCCCAGCTGCGGATTTTCTGTCTGGGGTTTTCTCTGTAAAGTTTCTTCCTTGCATGAGAAGCAGCTGTCGTTAATGCAACAGGATATGGAAAAGGGACATATTGCAAAAGTGCAGATTAAAAAAAGGTTGTACCAGTAGCAATAAATAAATAAATACTATATTTTTGTTGGTGAATTGAATGTCCATTAAATATAGTGAAAGTGCAGAGTGTGAGGCCACACTCAGGCTTTCATCAGAGCTCCACTGCCCTGGGGAAGAAGCTTTTCTTTAGTTTTTCTTTTCTTGCCCTGATGACCCAGAGCCTGCCAGAGGGCAGGGTGTCAGGGTGTGTGTAGTCAGACCTGACCTCTGCTGTTTCTCAGACAGAAAGAGTGGATGTGTTTCAGGGTTGGTGGAACAGCACCAATGAACTTCTGTGGATATATTTGGTTTTTCAGAAGGTCTGCAGGATGAAGAGCCTCTGTTGGCCTTTTTCACCAACAGTGAGTGACTCATTGCAGTCTGCGGGGTTTCCTTAGAAAACAACTTTCCTAATTTGAATAATAAACGAATCTTTACTGAATTGCTTAATAATGATGACAGTCATGAATGAATGCATGTAATTTACCTGAAATCTCTTTCTATGACAGATATATTATTTAGCTGATACATTTGGCTTTCAGCAAATACTTTCAGCCATGACAAACTGAGGGAGTTATGGTAATAAGATCTGGAGAAGCATCTCTTATCACTCTTACTAAGAGAATAGTTTTAAAAATACAACTAGGAGACTACATGCATGACTGCATCTCACTGGAAATGTCTCATTTTGTCTATGGACAGCAGAAGTTTCATATTTTCTCAAGGTGCTCTGTCATGAGGGTCTTGTTGAAACAACAACACACACAGGAAAACAACCATTAACACACACTCATAGCTAGGGACAAATTAGAGAGACTAATTAACCTAAAAGATATGTTTTTGGACAGCGGGAGGAAACCAGAGTATCCAGAGAGAGAGAGAGATTCTCTAAATCAACTGCTTTGATTTAAAGAAAACTGCTTTCTTTGCTAACCGCCATCCATGTTAGTGGTATAATTTTCTTTAGATGGTAAAAATAGAAAATTGAAACTAAATAAAGAATTGGACTCAGAGTACAGAGAGGGATTAGTCAAAATATGATTAAGGGAAAACATATGTCATTATCTCCACTTTGAAAAATGTGGTTGTAGTATCTTCATTTGCACACGTAATCAGCAGCTTTTAAAGACTCTGATAACTGATTACTTGTTTTAATTGTTCTGTCTCAGTGCAGTTAATTTATCACAGCATATAAATATATTTTCTTTGCATGTGTTAAAAAAAGATGTTCAATTAAACTGTGCACATCTGTGAAATAAAACAACAGATTGGCTGGATCAGCATGCAACAATCCAAATAAAGTATATGTCAGTCACTGAAATGTCCTAACTAAAGTAAACAATTTATTTGACTTTTGTGTCACTGAAACCCACTGATTCTGGTGTTCGATACAAATGTTTAATCTCATTCTTCTCTCTGTTTGTTGCTTCCCTTTCAAACACTGAGATTTTCCCCCCACTGACAGATAAAGCCTCCATTTTCCTTTATTTAAAAACTGTGCAGTTAATTTAAAATTCACAACCTCCTCTGGAGCACAGATTCAATAACCCCCATCTCTAGGGACTCACCGGTCTATGAATGATAATCACTTGTAATTAACGCTTGGCTCAATTTCCCTCTTCCTGATTCTAGGAGTTCAAATCAGTTTCTCGTCTCTTTTCAATTTCTCTCAGACCAACATGTCGGGATTAAATTGCCGGTTTGAAACCTCTAAACAACTCAATTAAAACTGTTGGACTCCATCAGTGAATGACAGGCAGAATTCACTCTGTTCATCTGCAGCAGCAATGAGAAGAATATGGATTTGCAGTAGTTATTTTAACTATTATTAAGTCATGTGTGATCACATGACTTACTGTTTTCTACAGTTTGCTGCTCTGGAGCACACAGGAGCATCTCGCGTCATAAGCAATGACTTCAGAGATGCAACTTTTGCAGTCCATCAATCTGGTGAGGGTCGGCCACTTTCAAACTACTTGAAGTCCTTCATTCTGTTGAGGGAAAAATTATCCACAAGTGGAAAACATTTAAAATTCTCAGCTCTCTTAAACGCTTTCCACTCAAATATTCTTGACAGAACAAATATGGCTTGTTTTAGATTCATTAAAAGCCTCTTCTTCAAATGAACAAGGCTGCATGACTCAGGTTTGCAAAGGTAAATCTGAAGGAAAATCAAGACTTCTGGAAGAATATTCTTTTACGCAAAGCAGAGGTATTTGGCCATAATGTGCAAGAGGTTATAAACAAATCTATCATGATAACATCTGTTTGGGTTTTATCCATCTGCAGAAGATGATTGATAGTTGCTGACTGCATGCCTGATGGGATATGCCTTTCTCTTCACTGCTTGCAGTTGTGGTAATTGAGTGAACTCTCACCTTCTTTTACTGGATGTGTTGCTCCATCTGTGAGTGCAAAGCCAAAAACACTGTGTGAAAACACCATCTTTCTCATCTTCACTTCATCATAAACCAGAAAGGTTCATTAAATCTAATGTACATGTATTTTTCTTCCCCTTCCTCACGTCATCTATATGAAGTACTGTCCAAAGCTGATTCTAGTTGATGGTCATTTATGTCGTCTCCTCCTAGACTAATTTATGCATCACATATAATTGTCAGATTTATACCTTATAACTCACAAATTAATTGAAGCCCTTTCTGTTCTACGTGTATGTGCTTTATTTGCTGACAATTTGCAGCTGTACTCTTGTAAGAGTTGGTGAACTTGCAGGTTGTTATTTAAAAGTGGAGTGGAAACTTTTGAGAAAAATGCATTACATTACCTGGATTATGAAAAGCAAATGACCTTACAGGGCCAAAAGTATTTATATAGACCAAAGAACGCAAAACAGTGAAGTGAAAGAAAATTGTTTTTAAAAACATTTATAAATACATATGTAAAAATATCTGCCATGCAATAATACTCAGTTGTTTCACTGTTATATCCCTAAGTTGAATCTGCACCGGAGTCCACCTGTCTGTAATTTAAGTTAATCATAAATCCAGCTGTCCTGAGATCCAGTCGGCATTTTGATCCTGCCTCCATCTCGCACCGGCTAACTATTATGTGGAAACATTATGGCAACATCTACAAACATCAGCCAGGAAGATAGGGCTTTCTCACAAATGGATTTTCCAGATGGACATAGTGCTAAATTAGCTACAAAATAGCTTAAGGAAAGCAAAGTTGGCATTTCTGAGGCCCATCTTTATCACTCAGTCCAATTGAAAATGTGTGTGAGCAAGGTGGCCTACAAATCTGACCCAGTTACATCAGTTCTGTCAAGTAAAATGACAATCAAACAGTGTATGTATGTGGAATCCAGCAAAATGTAATCATATAGACAAATCAGTTTCAGATAAATACTATTGGATGCTTATTTTTGGTCTGTGGTCCATCACAGGGCAACATAGAGATAAACAGGACAAAAAGTGACAGGTTCACACATTCACACCCAAGGATAGTTTGGAGATACCAATAAATCTAAAAGTCAAGTTTTTGGACTTTGGGATGAAGCTTGAGAACCTGAAGAGAACCCACACATGCACAGGGAGAACATGCAAACTCCATGCAGAAAGAACACAGACCAGGAGTTAAAACCAGGACCTCCTTGGTGCAAGGAACAATGCAAACCAACTGGACCACTGTGCAGTTCTAATACAATAAAGTCAAAGTCAGTTGATTGTATGATGCCAATTTGTAAAGCCTTATCTAAAGAAGCTTAGCTGATTGCTGACTTTCCATTAATGTATTCTCCTGAACAAGGATGTAAAAACAGTGGACAAAAACAAAAAGACTTCCTTCCTTCATAGCTTTAAAACCCAGCAGGTGCAGATTTTAGAAAAGATATGTTTTGTATCAGAACTGAAAGTTGTAGTTTTTACAGATAAAAGCAGTAAGTTGCACAAACAATCTTTGTTGATCGTTTTTAAGACTATCAGGTGAATTGTTTTGAAGATCTACAATAATCATTATATGCAAATACTTTGATTTCTATCACTTAAAGTGTTCGCCACAATAACACTGTACAGATGTTTCAAAGGCAGCTCCAGATTTCTCTCACAGTGAGTTGATGCAGAACAAGGTGTGTCTACTCTCAGATAAAATCTCACCCTCTGGAGTCAAAACAGACACTCAACAAATCCAACACTCAGTAAGAGCGAAGGGAGGAGATACTCATCTTCACAGGAGGCTGCGGCTTTGGAGACACAAGCACCCCTGGCATGTCTGGTCATTTACTCCAAGAAAGTGAGGCAGAAAATGTGGTAGCAGCTCCAGAGGCTGTTTTTATAATGATTATTGTGGCATGTTTAATTCCATTTTATCATATTTACAAGCAGATTGGACTGAAAATAGAACAAAAAGTAACCAAAGCCTAGAAGAAAAATTCACTCTTTTTGCATGAGATACATGCAAAAAGAGTGTGCAATGAGGTTGCACATTGTTACATTTACAAAACCTTTAAACCGTAAAGCCGAGACAGTCAGTAAGCAGTTGTTCAACATGTTTGTTTAAGTCCAGCTCCAATCAAATTGTGTCCAAATTGATTTAATCCAGATTCAGATGAATTGTTTGGCTTTCATTTTGTCCCTGTGAGGGTTCTGCATCCAAAAGTTTCTGGCACAACTTTGCCAACTCCCACAGTACATAGAGAGGGTCAAAGATCGGACTCTAGCAACACTTTAAGTACTTAAAAACAACTTTATTAGCAGGCTAACATGCTTCTGCTTGTGGCGTGATCCTGCTGAAGGCCACAAGTCAAAACGAGTTGGTTTGCTAATAAGGTTCTGACAAGGTCACAGCAGTTTAACGGGAATGTTCCTTGTACAGGTCATCTGGTCCCAGTATAACCAAAACCGGAATGAGTTGTGCTTGCTTCCGGTGCTGGTTGGACTCCCATCAGGGTTGCCTTATATAATTGGGTTGTTATTTATAGGAAGCAAGATTTCTTGCTTAGCATCCTCAGAGTCTCATCTTTAACCTTACAAGTATGCTGGAATGATTTTCAGCCGATTGTGAAGTAAACAAAGCTGAAAGTTAGATCTTTTGTGTCTAAGAACAGGTTTCTGTGTAGGCTAAATCTGCTATTCTACCATTTTCTATGTCCAGGGGTTCCAGAGTATTTCTCAGCAGTTATTTGAAAAGAGGTAGGCTACAAACACGACCTCACAATGTTGCTTTCAAAATATTATTGGATCAATTAAAACTTAATAACTTAACTTAATCACTGCAGATGTTTTTCTACTGGAATATTTAATTAATAATACAAGTGATATCCAGAGGAGGAGTTTCAGTAGATTGGGTTCTTCTTCATGAGTGAGGGAAACATGGAGCAAGAGATCAATTGCTGGATTGATTCACTGCAATGATGCATCTCTGTATTAGTGTATAGTTGTAAAGAGCTGAGCCGATAGGCAACACTGTTGAATTTAAAATTTTGACTTTCCTACACTCATCTATTTTCATGAGCTCTGGAAAGTGACTGAAAGAATAAGATCGCAGCTAGATGCTTCATGTTCTTGAAGCATCTTATGTCCATGACAGCCTTGCTTCAAAACAAGCCTCCTTGTGTCTTCAGTATCAGAAGACACAGGCGCAGAGGACATAAGTTTCCTCTGCTGTCAGGGCTCCCCCTTAGAGATAGGGTGAGAAGCTCTGTCATCCAAGAAGAGCCGACGATGCTTCTCTGCTCTTGGTTCTCATTGACGTAGATGCATGATGAAAATCGCGTCATCCACCTGCCAAACTCGACTCCAGATCCACGTCAAACTATTTTGACAGCAAGCACTGTATTAAACAATACAGTGTATGCAAAGTGTTGTCTGATTGATCAGAAGTTTGTTGCTGTGCTTTATGAGGATATGAGCAATGTTGATATTTCTTTCCAAGTAGTTTGCTTCACCTATTTGGCTTTTGTATCTGCAGGAGACATGGATACGTTTGAGGAACGTTTATCTGATGAGGAAATATATACATTTGTAAAATTCTTCACTAAATAATTCCTATAAAAATAAGACTGGTGAATGGTTAGTAAGTCTTTACTTGTGGACTCATTATGAGGCGGTTTCTAAGTTGCTCCAGTCTGGTGAATGGTTAATGGTAATGGATGGATTCCATCTGTAATCCATCCATTACAGATGGGAACCGTAATGTTGTTCACGGAGGAATCTGGCTCTTTCCCCCACTGTTTCGTAAAAGTGAACCAGAAAATGCAGTGGGGGAGGGAACCCCGGTGGGTAGGGGCGTCACGTACTGAAGTGAGAGAATCCCAGACCCAGGTGGTCTGCGTATTGTATGAAAGGTGTGTGCAAACACGAATGTGCCAAAACTACATGACTTGTGACTTAAGCATCAACTGTTTGACTTTGGATGAAACATGTTGGAGTCTTAAGTCACAGTGATGAAGACTTAATGCACAACATGATAAAATTAAATACAATTTCCTGCAAAGATAATTATTTTCTTGAAGCATCTTATTTCCATGACAGCTTTACATTCAAGCAAGCCTCTTTGTGTCTTCAGAGTCAAGAGAGGGACCCAGAAATAGAAACAGGGTAGCCTGCAATTATACTATCTGAGGGATTGAAATATGGATCACAGAGATGGGTGAGACGGATTTCCATCTGCATAAATAGACATGAAAGACTAATGACTCACACGTACCATGCTCATTACCCTGCCGAGGTTTATTCTTAATGCAGCATAATTTTAGTGTTGCATTGAGACTAAATCTTATTGCAAGACTGGGGCAACTTAGAAACTGCCTCATAATGAGTCCACAAATGATGCAATGAAATTATTGGTTTGTGATAATAATAATAATTTATTGGCGCAGGTTTCAGTTCTTGGAAGTTTTGCAAGTGTCCAATGTTTTGAATCCATCATAAATGCAAAAATATGAAACATGTTTATCCTGAAAAAAAACCTAAACCTTCTGAATGTCAGTTTACAGTATGCTCTGCAGTGCTGAGGGAAACTTTTGAAAGACAAACAAAACTTTAACAGGTTTTGTTAAACCTGACAACTAACTGACAAGTTCATTTTTTTTCTGTTTTTCACACCAACGCATTCTTACACATTCCAGCACAAGCAGACCAGAATGTGAGAGTGTGCAGAGCCGTTCAAGATAAAAATCACTTCTTTTGTCATGGAGCAGCAACTCCTCGACAGCTGGTTGCGTCGGTGAGGACTTGTTCTGCTGTAACCTGCGAGCTTGTGCCAAAATAAATTTGTTGCTTTTCAGCTGCGAGACCTGTTGTGCATCTGCTGTTTGACTCATAAAAACAGAATAAATACAGCAAGATGGAGTGTTTCAATATTTTCTACATGTGAACCAAAAACATGATTGGTAGCCTCTTTATGTTGGTCATTAAAATACAAATTTGCAGCTTCCTCTAATCTTGCTCTACTTATGTTTATTAGAAAATGATGGACAGATCATCAGTTTTAACACACCAAAGTAACAACATTTACAGATGGTTCTCAGAAGGCTTTCATTTCTACTCGAAAATGTTTCTTATCTTTAATTTTAAATAATTGTAAAAAACTCTACATATAAATCTACTTATAAATGAATGAATTTCATACAGGGTGTTTGTGACTCTGAAACATAGATTTACAAAGATGATGACAAATGATTAATAAAAACGAAAATGTACACAGATTTTTGTTTAGATTGTTTGCAGTTATAACTAATTACTATTTTAAGCAAAATTGCAAAGTCTTTCTTTTCTACTCGCCATGTTTTTGAGTCTGTCCCACTATGTCCAGTTTCAGTCAAACCGTGTTAAGATATGTTAGAAAACTTAAAATAACTGTAATCTGGGTTCATTTTTACATTCAATGTTTGTTTACTTTTAGTTTTTCCAGGAAGTATTTTGATTACCTGGGTCATTTTGGGACTTTAAGCATAGTTTGAATGAAGGTTGATTATTAGTGCTTGTGATTTTAGGTTTCCAGCAGTTCAGTGTGGGAGAGTGAGCGAGTACTCCGTGCACTGTGATTCTGTAAATCCTGTCCTGCTGTTTGGATAAAATAAAGACGTTAAAACACAACAGTGAGTTGTATTCACATCCTCAGCACAACCTGGAGCCTGATGTACCTGCAGGCTGGTCTCCAGCATGGCTGCTCCTGCTGAAATGACTGATTACGGGATCAGGTTGGTTCAGAGAGTCTTGCTAATGTCTGATAACTTCAATTGAAGAGTTGTTCCCTGATTTCAAAACTTGGCCTGAAGTGGTGCTTGAAGTTGCAGTCGCCAGTGTGGCATCAGAATGTGGATTAAGCTTCCAGATTAAAACCTTTAGGCACAAATAGGTGGGCAATTCAGAACCAAGAGGAGCAGCAGTCGAAATGACGGACAATGAGAAAGTCTAGAGCAATCTCTGATAGGGATTTGAAAAATTCCTCATCTCTGTACCCGCCCATACAGCCAATGAACCAATCAACGGCTGATTTCAGGTCAGCCTGCATACTGTTTTCCCTCAAAATGATTAAATCTTTATCTTATTCACAAGTTTTGTAGGAGTTTGACAATGACCTCTTTGTTTCCATCAGGGTTTAAAAAAGAAAACTTCTCTTATCACTAAGGATGAAACCAAATCATTCTTTGGGGTGTTTGTGGTTTTGACACAAGTTTATTCATTTTGTCAGCAGTAAAGTAATGTGCAGGATTCCAATTAAGACAATGTAATTGGAAAATAAATAAGAATCAAGCATCATAGAGTGCACTCTCAAAACTGACAGATCATTTATGTTTGATTTGCATAGTTTTCCTTTAACCAATATGAACATGCGCTGTAAAGGCATGGGTTGAGATGCAGTCGCCTTCTTTGTGTCTTTGTTCAGCAAACTGCAGTAAAGCCCAGCTGTGTTGCAGAGTTTTATAAAAACATAATTCAGATGCTAATCACAGTCAGGTCAGAGGGTCTGAAACATGTATCTGCTTTAAAGTTAGATTTAGTTGGCACAAACTAAAACTCCTCTCAAGATTTACATGCTGTTCTTATCTTAATGGTCTGCTAAGCCCAGGCTTCAGAGTGCTACATTAGGCATTTATATTCATTATATAACTGTATTATGTAAATAAATAGCTGCTGTGAGATGATGTGTCTGCTTCACAAGCTTGACTGAATGATAAGGGCTCCACTCCCACACTCCATTACCGGATGAAATGTTTTGGCAGTTATTGTAACAAATCATTATTAGCTGTGGGAGGTTTGTGCATAACCATCACTCATTCTGTGAGGCTCCTTGTCGCTGTTTTTCTCCTTCGTGTTTCACCAACAGACACTGCAAACAACTAAAACCAAGCTGGAGGTGCTGGAGCGTGTGAAGCAGCAGCAAGATGGTCTGCGGTTTAAAATGGTGGAAGCCCCGGTGATAAACCTCATTACTTGACTCGCCAGGAGATGGGCGGGTTTGGCTCGTCAGCTTCGAGCAGTCTGAGATTTAGGGGCTTCGACGGTGCTCTGCTGCACAACTGCAAGGCATTCTGGGAAAACTGCACCTGTCAGAGGAGTGCTGACAGCTTGTCCTGTTCTTGTTATACAGCCATGCGTGATCTCTCCCATTAGCTGGCCAATGACACAGCTGACGAGCTGTCCACAGGAGGGCGAGAGGCCAGAGAGGGGCTTTATGCTTTTGGTTGGAGCATTGGCTGGTGGTGCTGTGACCTGCTTCATTACTTAAGGTCTCCAAACAACACCATTACCCAACTTTCTCACCCTTATAAATTTATCCCATACAATAAATTGTATTCTGCCGATGTGAGATAATGTTATCAGGGTAATGGTGGAAAACCAAGACATCCCACTTTCCAGTCTCACTCTCCTGCTTTGGAGCCACAATGGATGCAGTTGTAGGTTTCACCAGGCATTTCTATTCTGCCATCATTTGTGAAAGAGACATAAAGACAAGGGCAAGTTACATAAAATCACTGGAGTTGCACTCAACATTTTTCAAAACAAACTTACATTCAAACTCCATTTTGTATGAGAGTTTTGCAAACAGTTTAATGATCTATAAAAGGTTATTTCTGGTGTATTAATGTAACAAATGACATTTATTTGGGTTCTCACTAAAGCAGCATGGTTTTATAAAATCATTCTTGGTCGTTCCTCTCTGTGCATAGACACCAGCACTCCTCCCAACCCCACTAGGGACAAAGGTGGATGGATGGATGTGTAATATACTCTAAAATTTTTTGCATTAAGTATCAATCTGGGACAGGCATTACAGAAGAAGAAATTTCAACATCATGCAGTGGAGTAAAATCACTTGAATATCAGGGTGAAAGTTGGATCAGGCAGATCAATATTCATCCCCGTTGCCCTGAAGCAAACCATTATAAAGAAGCAGATGGATGTTGCTGAGCATGAATTGTCTGAGCTCCTCACCTCCCTGCAGGAATTTAAAAACACACTTTTGTTAACAGAGTTGTGTCCTTTGTTAGAATGTGTTCTTTGTTAATGTTTAAAAAATATTGATTTGTGACTTTTACTATCTTACTAGCAAGCTGTCTCATTCTGGGCAGCTTGAACCATCTGCACAAAATCCCATGCATCCCAGCTGTGGAAGTGCAGCTCATTATTTTGCTAAAATATTTCACTGTGGGTGGAGATGTTATGCTGAAGTTCAGAGCTCTCTTCATGTGATTCCACGTTGCTTGGTGAGTTTGTAAATGACCTGACTGCATCAACAGCAGGAAGTTGTTTTTACAGAGAGACAGCTGGGATCAGCGATGCCTCCTGACTCGATGGGTCGCCCATTGCTCTGCTTGTTGTGACAACAGTGATCTCCACAGGTTTGATTTTGTCTACCACCTTAGGTGCCCAGGCTTTTATTCACAAAGAGAATATTTTCATATTTTTGTTTTACATTTTTCGCTTTGGATCGACCTGCAGGATTTCTCAGCAACTGTTGCCTGTCAGTCACTCTGCTCTACGACCAAAATACTTCACATTCTCAGACCATACCCTCTCCTTTAAATGGAGGACAGACTGATTGATGGTGACCCACAAAAACCAGACTAACATGCATAGACTGTCACATGAAATATGACCATTATGTTAACATGTGACATTTTTACTTACTTGTTTTTTTCTGGAACATAACTGTAACTCAAGATAGATTTCATTTTGCAGAATCTGTGAAAAATCAAAAAAATATTCTGTGTAGCTCATAAAAACCTCTCTGTGTCTCTTGGATTTTTTTCCCTGTCAAATTTCAAAGTCTGAAAATATGTTATACTAAAACACCATCTATAGAACATAGCAGGCATTCAGCAGAAGAGGTAATCTATAGCATTAAAGAGAAGCTTCTGATGATTTTCTTGTCTTGAATCACAACAAAACCCACATCGTCGACAACTTCACACCACTGCATGGGAAGATGCGGAATCAGAACATATCAAAATTTCACAAGGTAGAGAATGGTTTTGCTATGATTATCTAAAATTCAAACTTTTAAAGCTTAAAGCAGCTGGGATGCCCTTACTAACTCATGTCTACACAGCCTGATGCCATAAAAGCACCGTCAGCAGCCTAAGCTGAGGAAGCTCACTGAGGAATTTAACTTAAGAAAAAAAATCATGGATAAAAATGATTACTCATGTATATTTACATAGTGTCCTGGTAGATTATTTATGTTTCTTAAAGTTTTCCGCATTCTGTCAAATAACAGCTATATATAAACTTATTTAATGTGATGGATCAAACATTGTACCTCTGGCTGAGTAAGGAGAGCTCAACCTATTGTTTAATTAATTAATATTATTCATTAATTTCATAATCAAATTAATGAATGATTAATTAATTTAATAATCAAACTAATGAATAATATTAATTTAACAAAAAATGTCAAGCTCAACATGTATCTTTATTCTTATTTATCCATTTATGGGGGTGGGAGTGTAACTGAAATACAGAATCAAGTTAAACTGCATCTCTATTACAAATAAAAAGTGTATATTACACTTAACAGATCTGATTTTGGTGTCTTTGGTGCAGGATTTGTGAGATCTGTGTTTAGCTTCTCATTTTGTTGTCATCTTGTCCTCCGCTAACAGCTTGCAGGATCACAGATTGTGACATAGCGCTCACTTGTACCGTAACGGTGACGTCTTTGGCCTCTCAAACGACAGCCTCACAACAGATGCATTCTGAGGCGCCACGCATGCTTCACATGCCACAGAGACGTGTTGGAAGGACATCAGAATGCTGGCTTCATTTGCTTTCCATCACTGTTCAGCTGTTCTGTTAAAGGATTCGCACAATCAGATGACCCCATCGCTCATGTGCTCTCTTCTACAGCTGCAAGTTTTTCAGTATTGAAGTGGATTGGCTGCATTTTTTAGTGAAATCACAAAAGATTTCTCTACAAATGCAAATTTTAATTTCTCTGATGACATCAGAAAAGAGGGTTATCACTCTGAGGTCCCTTTTGTACTTTTTCTCTGTCCATCAGTAAATTGTTCTTATATTGCTGACGTATAATATTGGTAAAAATTGAGGATAACCACAATCTTTGATTTGAAATCATTTATTCAGGAAGAAATAAATGTTGAGTAGGAAGCAAATCACACAGTTTGACAAGCAGCCAGACCAAAATATTAAATGATTTTATATTTCCATAACTTGAACATAAAGACAGTACTCATATTTGGTTTACTTTAAAGACCTTGAAAAAAAAAGAGAGACATTAGTGAGTCTAATTTTTAACATCTTAAGGACATTAAGATGTTGTGATCATTTAGTTTTCCTAAAAATCCACATTTAGTTGTATTATGAAAAAAAATGTGTTAAAAATAAAAATGTGTTCTTTACCAGTACAGCTTGATATCACTGACATAGTGATACATTAAGTGTTTCAATTAAATGTCTAAGTATAAATTTTCTATTGTGAATTTTAGTGCAAATTCACAATGACAACTTTCCACAACAGAAAACAAGTCTTTTCGTCTTGCTGCTGTTACTGTAGTTCAAATGTTACTAAAAAGAGAAGAAATTTGCTTCACAGATGACTCATCCATCTAATTAAGGCCCAGCTCCACTAACTTGTGAGGTGAGGAAATTATCTGCATATCACCGAATAATAAAAACCCCACATAATTTCTCCACAATGGTTGCTCATAGTGGAGGCGTTAAGTATGTGGGACAGCTTGAGATGTTCCAAAATGTTAAAAAAAACAAATCTCTTTTGTGACAAACTGATGTAACAAGGACTAAAATCACATTTTATGCCAGTTTAATGTCACACATGCAGCCAGACATTTTTTACTGAAACAAAGAACAGTTAATATTTTACCTGAATAGTTTATAGGCTAAATCATGTTTTAAGTCATCTGTTACATACGTAAGAATGGTTCATCCTGTTAGCTTAGAATAGTCTGAATAATTTACATATAAGACTATAGGACCCAGGAGTAAATGTATTAGAAAAAAATATTAGAAAAGAATCTTGATTAAAACAATCCAAAAAGAAACGTTGATTTCAGATGGCAATGATCAGAGGGTAAGAAAGTATAAAATGCAGTTTCTAAAAACTACATTTGATGTATTGATTTGATCAACCTCATTTAATTTTATAAGCTATACCCAGGTCTGATTAATGCTTGAATTGTAAAAACAAGGAATCTCTTAAAAAGTATTTGTCTGACAACATGAACTTGGCTGAAAGCAACACGTCTTGCTTCAGTCTAAAGTAGTTTAAGCTCTCAACAGTTATGCAGCAGGACAACGATCCACAGTACACTAGCAATTCAACCTATGAAGGGCTTCAAAAAAGACCTAAAAGTTTCTAGTTAAAGTAAGAAGTTAATTCTGACCTTAAACAAGCCTGTTTGAAACAATTTTGCACAGAAGAGTTGACCAAAATCCCTCCAAACTTATCTAAGAGATTCATTGTCAGTTAAAATCTTGATAGCAGATGCTCCGATTTTTGCAGCCCGGGGCAGTACAACCAGTTCTTGGAGTTTTAAGGGACAATTATCTCTTTAAATAGGTTTGGATAGCTTTGTTCCCTAAATTACAAAAAACTTCTGCTAAAAATGTGTTTTGTTATCCAACACATTTTAGCTTTGGAGAGGACTGACGTTCTCCTTGTTTGGACGTGGCCATCAAAGTGGCTCTGCACCATCAGCAGAAATGTGTGTCTGACACATGAAAACAAAATGAAAAAGAAACTGCCTACCTGAACCTGAAAAATTAGCAAAGTCAAACTTTGACAAAGCAATACATTTTTATCTACCTTATTCAAAGATGTCACATTCTGCTGGAAACTCCAGTTTACATGTAAATAAATGGTCTTTTGCAGAGCAAACGCTGCTACAAAACATTTGGGGGAAGAACTGTTAAATAGTTTAATAGGGTATAATAGTTATGCATTAGAATTTGCTGAAGTTGTAATTTTCTATTGTAGTATAAAAATGCAGTCAGGAAGGGAAAGACCAGGATACAGTGCACAAATAAATCTTTACAGATCATGAAAGGACATAACTGTGATAATTCTTATTTCTGAAATCTAAAATCATACCTGATATGTTCTCAAAAGAGCCACCGATCCCTTTTTAAGGTCAAATGTTTCCGTTTTGGTCATCAGTTGTACCCCAAGCAGTGAGGTAAAGATTTTCTTTCATGGGATTTACTTTACAGGTTAAAGAGCGAACGTTTGGTGCTTCTGTTGGTTACTTCAAATTTCTATTTTTAGGATTATGTGTGTTTTGTTAAGCATTTGATCAATCTTGGGAGTAGTCCATCTTTAGCACACAGCAACTGAAGCCACTGGTTAAGCTTCATCTGATTAAAGGTGAACCCACAAACAGCACACCAAGAATATCTGTTCACACATGTTCCTGTGAATTATTGTTAGACCTGTGCATCTCTGTGTTGCCATGTGATGGACTGGTCAACAAGCGGATATAGTCGGTATGGATAGTTGGACCATCCCTGCTCACAGCCGCTCCCACTGTCTGTTCTGATATAAGGTTCACAGGCCATATGCCCCTGGGTCCTCTTCCTGCACAAATACACACATGAACACGCACATTTACAAACACACAGATATATCACACAGCTCTCCAGAAAAAAAAAAAATCACCAGATGGTGTGAGGAACATGGTGGGTTTTGACTCCTTGGCAGCTCGCCGACTCTCATTTCCATGTTTTCTGAGATTTCCCATCATAGCAGATTGAAGACAGTTCAAGCCACTTCGAGTCTGGAAATATATAACAGGATGTACTATAATGCTGTTCTGAAGAAGGAAGGAGAAAGGAAGATAACATTGACAAAAAGGAACATAATTTAACTCTATAAAACACAAGATGATGATCTGTACTGTAGGTTGCATGAATCTGCCCTCTGCCACTTTGTTGATGCAGAAAAGATTTGCAGTCAGGTCATTTCACCTGACTGATAACAGTCAGGTGAAATGACTCATTTTGTGATTTTTTTTTTCCCTGACTGAAATGTAATCAGCTAATTACTCCATTATTCTGTCCTTATTCAGCTTAATGTGTCGCTGCTTAACAAGCTATTAGACTGATTCAATAGAGAGCTACAGCACCTTGCAATTATATCCCAACTTCTTCAAACCTTTTTGCATTTTTTGTTTAATTAGAACAATCTTGTATAGGTTTTATTGAGATTTTACACAATTACCCAACATAAAGCAGAATATAATTGTAAAGTTTTCTAAAAATGTTCCCTTCAGCTACAGCCACGTTTTCTGTTTCTAACAGGGCTCTTTATGTTTACTTTCAAAAATACATTTATTCTTACCACTCTTCCATAAAAGATTATTTGTGGAGCACACAATTCATGATTATCCTGTTAACTCTCCTATTTGAGCTGAGAATCCCTACAGCTCTTTCAAAGTAACTATGGACCTCTTGGTTGCTTTCCTGATATAAAGGCAAATTCACACCAGTCCTGTTTAATTCACTTTAATTAAACTCTAGTTGCTTGTCTGGAAAGTCTGGTTTGTTTGGGGAGGTGTGAATACGCAATCAAACTCTGATGCCAAAAAAGTGAACTCAAGTCTGCCTAAAAACCTAGATATCAGTTTGGTTGAAGTGAACTTTGGCATGGTGAATGCCAAGAGGATTGGAGAACACTCCAAAAGCGCAGGGCTTGCTGTGTAAATAGAAAGCCACCATTACTCGTGGGAGAAATGGTTTATGGGCACTTGCCAAGGACAAAAGAGAAATCCCACAACTGCTAAAATCTGATGCCACTCCATTTCTGATACATATTTCAAAGAAGTAAGTTATCTCAGTGTCCTGCTCAGTGGTTTTTGTGTCATGTCTTCCAGTGGCTCTTGGTGCAGTGCCACCACAGAAGAGGGAGTGAAATGTCCTGTTAGAATCTGTTCATATTGTGATTCATCTCTGTAAAGGAACATGGGTTCTGTATTATTTTAAAAATAATGTTGTAATTTTGGTCCCCACCTGAACAGAGTCTACTGGACTGTCAAGAGTGAAAATACCCCAATGCTCTCTTTGCTCATAAGTTTAGATGGATTTTGCATTTGTACCATCAGCCTTCTGTTTTCAGATAAAGGATTGTACAGAGGGTTCTGTAAGATGATTAAAGTGTGCTTTAGAACCTAACCTTGCTTCTTGATGCTGTTTTTCAGAAGCAGAGTTTCTTCTAAGTTGCCTTGAGAAAGTCTTCTCTGTTTAACTTATTACCATCAAAGGGAGACATTATATAAAAAATTTCCTCCATTGTCACCATTTTACTTTTTTCTAAACCCATGATGTCTCCTGATCATCACGTGTTGATACAGGAGCCATATTTCAGCATTTTGTTGGCGTCAGAAATCTAATTTATCCGCTCTCACTCAATTTTCCCATTGGCATGGAAAGACTTTACAACATATGTTCAAGTGACAGAAGCACAAGCAGACATCATCAAAGCAGAATAAATCCAGAAAAGAAAAATGTGTATGTGATTTCACAGAAAAATGGTCAAAAAGATACTGGATACTGCTTGAGTCAGATTGCTGAGGAGCAAAAGAAATCTAAGGACATGGTGTCCTTTTCCAGTTACGCTAAATTTATTTGACTCCTATTTCTTGCTTGAAGTGAATCCATCACTTGTATTTATAGCTCATGTTAAAATCTTCAGCAATCTTGTAGCTCAACATTCACACAGGCATTAGTGTGTCTGCTAAACAAAATGCTTGTGTTGGTGGCTGGTGACTCTATCCTGAAGAAAAATGTTCATGTGATTTAAAAGCCCTGCAGATGCTCCATGTCTCCGAACACAGGAGTGTTGTTTCTAACTGGTCACAAAGGAAAGGCATTGTACAAGTCACAGATACAATACAAATGACTGTATTGTATGTTGGACAACAGTAACGCAGTGTCCCATTTTTACAGTGAAGAGTCAAACAATAAAAAGTGAATAAACATTAATGGTAGCTTTTAGATTTTACTGTTTCTAAAATGTCACCCTGAAACATGATACTGGCTGTGGTGAAAACGTGAAAGAAAAAGGATAATTCTCTGAATCCTATATTAAAACAATAGACTTTGACTATAGACCTATTATATTAAAACTCATCCATTCATTATCTATATGCACTTATCCTTGGAAGGTTGATGAGGCATGGTGCCTATCTCCAGCAGTCGTTGGGCGAGAGGTGGGGTACACCCTGGCAGTTCTGTACTGTGCCCACTTCTGTACTGTTTTATAAAAGGTCTCTGCAGGGGAAGAAATTACACATCAGAGTTGCTGAAACATGCAAAACGTCTCATTTTGCAGCACATACATAGTGACACAAACATTTGTCCCTCCCTTTCTCAACTCAGGGGTCGGTTTACTATCTAGTAGAAAATCACAAACAGTTGTCTAAACAAATTCGACAGACCATCACATGAGAGTCACAGTCTATTGACTTTCTAACATCAAAGAGATCGGGCTGGCCACCTGTGGAATGAAAGACAATGGCCGTCTGCAGCTTTACCATTTGGGTGTGGGGAGTGAAAGCAGGATGAGCACAACACAACATTTCCTATGCTCCATAATGCAATTTTTCCCAGTTAACATGAGTAAAGGATCATTAAAAATCAGACTTCAGAATGTTGATAATGTAAATAAAACATGTTCTATACCACATAGTATAAAAGGTGAGGAGATCATCCTAAGGCAGTGGTGCCCAAAGTCGATCCTCAAGGGCCGGCATCCTGCATGTTTTAGTTCTCTCTCTGGGGGTAGTAACAATCTTTTCATCATGTCAATGTTCTTCTTAGCCCTTCTAAGGAGCCATCACTTAATGCAGGTGCGTTAAACCAGGGAGAGAACTAAAACGTGCAGGATGCCAGCCCTCGAGGACCAACTTTGGGCACCACTCTCCTAAGGAATCAATTTCATTTTCTTTCTCAGGAAAAAATCTTTAAGGAATTAAAGATTAGCATGTTATTAGTATGTTATTTCACACAGATGTTCTCAGACATAATGAGTCTGTTAAAGGTTGAAGATGATAATTGTGAGATGGTGGATTGCTGCTCTTCCAGAGTCTCTCAGAGTCTTGTTAAAGTGTCTGGTGTCATTAAGTGTGTGAAATACCAGAACATTCTGAATAAAAATCTGTCATAAATTTGAAACTGGGTGGTCACTGAGTATTTTAGGATGATTACCTACAAGCTATGTTGAAATCATAGCTATAAGAAAAGGGAGTGGAGACTCGATGCATATGTATTTGTTTACTGTGACCAGTTAACAGTCTCAGAGTTACCACTATCGAGCCCTTCTAAAAGTTTCAGTGTGATGCCTTTGCTGGCAAATAAAACACAGCTTTACAATTGTTTTTATTGTTAACATAATTTTCTTCTTGACTAAACTGAAACTGCAGAAGGCACAGAAAGTTGATGAGGTTCTACTTGCATTTTAAAAAGAAGCAACACGTTGAATAAAAGCTGTGTGTAGGCGGCTGTAAGGCTGTGTTGTTCCAGAACACTGTCTGCGATGTGGTTTCTGTTTCTTCCTCATTCATTATTATCCCTATGTGCCAGCACACAAGTTATAATGGAGACAGGCAAGCTGCACTGTGTTCTTAGAAAAGAGCAAGAAATTTCCCCAAATCATCAACTGTGCCATTCCCCCTGCTTTTCAATCTGTGTCATTTTCCAGACCTGCAGGGAAGCAACAGCACAGCTGGGTAAAAGTCCATAACGGCATACAGGAGAAGAGTTAATGTCAATATACCCCCACTTTACAGCATTCCTCCTAAACACACAGTTTCCAGCACCTGGTGCAGCACAGAGCCCACTTTAGGCAATAATTGCATATTGGTTGTGGAGGGGGTGGAAGTGGCACGCTGTGAAACGGTACCTTTAAAGAGGTTGACGGAGCAATCTTATTTGAAATGCATCTGAGGAGCGCTGAGGCACGCTCACAGAGAAAAAGGAGGTGGAGAGAGGACGAGATGAAAATAAGAGACAGGAACAGTTTGCAAATGTTGAAGGTGATTTGTATATTTCATCTTTACAATGTGCTTCCAGGTTGCAGTTTAAAACAATTTCAAATTGATTTCTCATTACTGGAACCATGATGCACGCTGCTTTCATTTGAACTAAATCTTAACCACTCACTCAGGAAAACAGAAAAAACAGGTGATTTCAACTGATTATAGTTAGAAATTCTAGTGCAGGGGTGGCCAAACTTTTTGAGACCAAGATCTACTTTTTCTCTCACCAGCCGGCTGAGATCTACCTCATTGACACGAAGACATAAAAATTATAAATTAAACTCTATTGATTTATTTTATATGCAAATATACATCAGTTATAGCAGAAATAATAAAGTGATAGAAAACCTAATGCAGTTTCTTCCTCGGTGAGATTCTGACACTGGGAGCAGGTTACTGGTTTCTCAGAATCTGGTTGCAAACCTGAGGCCAGCAGGTCAGTCAGTTATGGTAGATCTGAACTTTGGTTTGATGACCTAAATATGAGAAACTACAGACTGATAGGAGGAACCAAAGAGCTCTGTAAAGGTAAATCTTCTGAAGTTGGGATATAATTAATTTAATTACACATAATTATCGCATTAGGTAAAAGCTATTTGTTTGTTAAAACTTAATGAAATATATTTGTCCTATTTGATGTTTGTTGTGAGTGACGTGTACTCACAAACAGACAAGGTAATTAATCCAAGTTTGTAGTTTATTGAATGTTCAGAAACTACAGCGGCTGTAAAGATCCACAGAGAAGGTAAAATAACCCGAACAGGTGATCAACTCAAAACTGCTCCTACTTTTTAACTAAGCACACCCGTTGCCGTGGCAACCGCCTGCGCCCCGCAAGCCCAGCAGAGATTACGTTATAAACATAACATTCAGTCCGTTACAATATCAGGTTTCCAGGCTTGATGTTTATTTCTCGATTATTAATAGGCCTCTCATGAACACAGCGGTGGTTGATTAGCTAATCTAAACTCCTGCTCTGCTAGTCAGTCGGTCTTTGAGTCCCTTTCTTTGTTAATGGAACCGAAATGCACTGAAATGCGCAACACCTTGTTGAAACAATAATTACTAAGATTATTAATTTTAACACGTTTTGTTGATTTTATTATTCTTTAATGAAGCTGCAAACGTTTAGGATCTTCGTGAATATTTTGATAAACCTCAGAAGAGGAAGTGCTGGTCTCAGTGTCCTGGCCGCGTTCAGTTTGTCACCTGCTTCCGAGATGGACTCAAAACCAGTGGTGGAGAAAGTACTCAAAAAATTTACTTAAGTAAAAGTACAAATACACAGACAAAAATGTACTCTAGTAAAAGTATCACATTAACATTTTTACTTGAGTAAAAGTAAAAAAGTACTGGCTTTTAAAAATACTTAAGTATTAAAAGTAAAAGTACTTGCTGAA